>CM035428.1:142866456-143028956 GCA_020310875.1 Ceratopteris richardii
TTCGTAGACATCTTCTTAGGATTGGGAGTTATCCTTCATAGTCTGGGGAGGATTTATTCTTCCATTAGAGGATGTGATGGGTGATTTTATCACCAATGGATCACTTTATAGTTTTCAAAAAGGATAATTCCATTAGTATGAATGGATCATATAGGTCCATGCATAGAGGATGGTTGGTAGAGATATTTTCTTCATTATGGATACACATTTGTTTGCTATGGTATCATGTCATATTATTGTTGACCATGTTGGCAAAGGGCTTTGACCCTTAGACACTTCACCACATACACCTTCATTATTTATTGAAGATTAGTTCTCCATTTTCATACGGATACATGTAATGAGGGATTATGTATTAGTATGGAAGAGAGAAGCAAATAAATTCTTAAATCTCTCTTCTAAGGAAAGGAGAAAGTAGGAATTAGTTCATAGATCCAGGAGAGATATGGAGTTAGTTGGCAATTAGTTCCTAGATCGAGGAGAGATTTGGAACTAGTTCATAGATCCAAGAGAGATCTCACTTTAGCTTACATATCACATTTAAGATCATGTTCTTTCAAAGAGAAAAAGGAAAGGAAATTCTTCGTAGGAGAATAATAGAGTATGTTTTCCTTAAGAGAGAAGAGATGTTTAGAAAACATCTCTTAGACCATATTTTATAAGGAATTCAATTAATCTACCTTTTAGTGTATTCCTTCACATGGGAGTCTTCTTCTCCACTATTTTTGAGGGAAAAAACATGGAGAACTTATGTGTATGTTCTCATCTATGGATGAGTAGAGCAATTGGATTCAACAGAATCTCTTTGAAAGGAAAAGGGAAAATGGAATAAATTCCACTATTAGAGCTCTTTCCTTAGATGCAATTAGAGAGAGAGAGAGAGAGATTTTCACTTGCTCATGATTAGATTGTCTAGATAGGAGTGGCACTCTTCTATCAAAGGCAATAGGAAGATTAGTTAATCTTGGTGGTTAGATTCAGTCTCACATTTAGACTCTGGAGAGAAGCAGTCATGTTTATTTTTATTGATTGTCCTTGACTAGAGGAGATGATCTAGTTATTAACGTTAGTGAGACTTGGAGTAGAGTTATGAATCTTCTTTTTAGGGTTTCTAGGCGATTGAGATAGATCTAACTTATTGGGTTACCAAAATCTTAGTTGGTGTTTCATCATGAGGATGATGATTGAACATAAATTAGGAGGATGGGTTCTTAGAGATTATCTGAATCTCAAGTATGAATGCTTTTTCATTCACATGGAAAACTAAAGGGAAGAGAAAATTGTAGAGTTTGCACCACCACCAGTGGCTGCTCTTCCAATAGAACTAAGTCCAAAGATAATGGATGACAAACCAGAGACTTCTTGGTTAGTGGAATGTAGAGATTTCCTTTCACTACAAAGGAACTCTTATTTAGGAGCTATGACAATGGATTTGCATAGATCACCAGGATGGTTTAGGTAAAAACTATCATTTATGACCACTCAAGGTTAGAAATACCTTGAGAGACATGAGGGTAAGTGTTAGCTCCGAAATTCATTGATTTTTATGCGCTAATGTGGTTCTATTTGGCAGGAAAATGCGTTTGATTTCAGGTACTTGAAGAGTGGATTTGATGATGGGGGAGAAGTATTTGGAGTGTGTAGAGCCCTCCTACGGACATGAGGCATGGGGGATATTTGGTGTGGTTTGCTACACCGGTGTATTGGACAGAGGATGAGGACATAGAAATCTGGAAAGAAATGGAGAAATTGACTCGTTCGATCTGTTGGAAGCTTGTGGCAAAGTTTGTTGATGGGTCCATAGGCATTGATGGACCACGGCTAATTTTCATGCAATTTCAAGAGGGGAAGTTTTTTTAAAAACACTCTAACTCTCCCCACTTCATCTTATCAAAAAGGAGGGAGTCGATTGGCTGGAGATTTTTTTTTTTTTTTTTTGGAAGATAAGGGGGGACGCGTAGCTTGAGCTCTGGCTCTCGATCGGTAGCTTCAAGAGAAAAAAGCTGAGGAGACCCGAAGGAATTCAGAAGCTCAATGGGGGGAAGGGCACTTCTGTTTTTTATCAAGTGCAGGTACATCGGGTGCTGGAGGCTCCCGATTTGATCAAGGAGGAGTATCGTTTATCCGAGCATCTGGTGTTGAGGTTACAGGAAGATTCGACGACAGGGCGAGAGAGCAATAACACAACGGTATCGTCTCAACCTTATGAAAGAGCGCAACATGATGGAACTACGGAGAGGACAGAATTGAGGAGGTTAATTTAGTGGTACCTACGAAGGCAAGAAGACATCGAAAGGTGGTGGTGAAGCCCATGCCACAGAGAAGTTCATTGTGGTGTGGAGGAACACAAATGTAGCTTGAGGATGTAGAGGAGGGGTTTTTTTTTCTGGTGTGTTGACTGTACAGCGAAAAGTAGTATCTGGTGGATTTCTTGTGTTTCTCCTAGAAAAAGGCCCGTTTTCTTTTGCGGTTGCTTGTTGAAGGGGAATCTATGCTTCTTTGATGCTCTCCTGACGAAGTCATCCGACATGGACATCTGACAACATGGGCATGTATTTTTCAAACATCAACTGTTGTTGGTGGTTATTTTGATAAGAACGTCGACAATATAGTAGGAGGAAAATAATGCAGAAGGTCAGAGAAATACAGATACTTGATGAAGATGATAGTTCCATTAGGGATGCTTACTAGCTATCAAAATCCGACTCTATAAATGTAAGTTTCGGGTCTCAAGAGAGTGCAGGAATTGAAGAAAAATGAATGCTCTGTTTGAGTCCAATGAAATGGCCAGCTGCTACCCCTTGTGGGCACATATTTTGCTGGGATTGTGAGGTGGAATCTGGCAACCAGAACACAAGAGTGTCCACTGTGCCGTTCCCACATGGTACACAGTGACCTGGTTCCTATCTATAATGCACACTTCTGATCTATTACTGAAGACATCTTCTTTGAAGTCTTCTGGTTCTGGAAAAGTATATGAATTTTAGTATGTTGATCATCACAATTAGTAGGGGAGGCATATATTGATGATGGTTCGGTATTGCATCAAAAGAGAAGCAAGCAGCCAAGGCTCAAGCTAGGTGCTTATGTTGGATTTGGCCATCAACGATGCCATAACTTTGAACAGTTTGGAGGGTTCTATTGGAGATAGCTAGACTTCGAGTGTTTCCTAGCACTATTGTTGCCGCACAGTAAAGCTATTAAAGGTGGCATTAAGGAAGTAGGTCTGAAGAAAGGAAAACACTATGAATGGATAAACGAGAGAATGGCAATAACAAGGGGAGGAAGTGCATAAATACAACGAACTACCTAATCTTATGCTTGACAGAATATGTGAAGAAGAAGTTGACATTTGGACTCCAAAAGCGTTGTGAAGGGAAATATGTAGTGTTCCAGTTCATGTCACAGAATATTACTTGCTGGTGAATTTCGTTGGAAAAAAAAATCATTGCAGTAGTCACCCTTGTAAAGAGACAGGGTCTTTGCAGAGCTTGCTGGGTGTTCCCAACCACGCGGTGCTGCTGTGGCTGGGGGGGGGGAATGCTCAAAGGGGCTCTGGGCTCGCTCGTTTGGTGGCGACGAACAGAAAAGGGGGTGGCTATCATTTAAAAGAGGACAGATCGAAGGGGAGTGCGCAAGCAAGCGGGTAACAGATGGGAGAAAGAGGTTTGAGGTGCGCTTCGTAGCAACAAAGGAGGAAGGAGGCTGGAGGCAGCGGGCAGTTCCTTTAGGAGATGAGTATCAGTGATCTCCATTGTCTGGCACAGTACTATCAGGGACTTGGTGGTCTTACACTCAAGTCTTCAGCTTGAGAAGTGACTCTCAGTACGGTCCTTTTGTTGATGGAATCTGGGGGTGTGTATGCTACATACGACACTTTAGCATATTGAATATATTTCAGGTGAGGGAAGGTTCGGTCAAGTTGAAGTATTCACTGAAGGCAGAAGTAGTATTGCATAACAGATTTCTGGGATGCTCATAGATGCTGAATGGTGTGGTGCCTTTATGTCTCCGCTGATTACAAAGTGATCCATTTTAGAATTTTCTGAGTCTTGTCTGCCCTCATCTTACTCAGAGCTATGAAGGCTTGTGGTGTGCACAGTCTATGCGCAGAGCAAGAAGCTGTCCTAAGTTCCAAAGCTCTGTTTTATTGATTGATGGCAATCATATGGGGATTTGATTGATGGACAGCCAATGAGAAGAAAAAACAAAATCTGCATATTCGATCAACGACTGATCTGAGGGATTTATCAGACACGAGGAGGCCAATTCACGAATGCTCCAGAATATCTCGACGAGAGCGAATACCATATCAGTCTATTTCTGATGATGCTCACACTCATTGTACTTCAAACTATGTTCCCTTTCTGTTATGCTACTGGTGTTGGTACCCTCTACGCATTCTGATGATTTACTATTGATGGGACGTTTGAAGAGAAGTTTTCTGATAACACGAGGGCATTGATCTAAGCAAAGTTTGAATCTCACAAAGATTAGTGTCAGTCATCAGATTCTAAACTTCACGCGCGCATGCAGAGAATGATTTATGGTGACAGGTAACATGAATTGAATTTGAGTTGTTTATGATGGAAGTTTTTGTCACATTTAATCTAAGGAGGGTGAGATTACATATGATGATGTGACATCTAAGTCTAAGTGCATACGTTTTAGATGAATCGAGACTTGAAAACAAATGGCGATCAATTGGATTCACTTGCGCACAATTGTGCTAATTGATTCTGAGTATATTTTTATGATAAGAATATAGTCTGTAAAGTTACAACTTTGACATGGATCAGATGTATTGAGCCTGAACATGATGAACCTGGAGGAAAGTTATTTGGTAAATTCTGAAGTTCTAAATTTATTATGCATGAAAATTCTTATGAAAAAAGAGTAAGAGAGAAAGTGAGGTGAAAGAGTGGTGTATGTGAGTGTGTGAATTTGATTGTGTGAATATTTGAGTTGTGAAATGTGTGAATGGTAAAAGTGGGTGATTGTGAGTGCAAGTGATTGATTGGTAGCTCGTCTGATTCTGAGTGCCCCAATGTGTTTGAATGTGGGCGAAGGAGTATGCATGTATGTAAAATAGGAGTGGTCATGTGAATGAGTGTGTATGAAAGCACTTTGAGTTTGTGAATTTGAGGGGGTGATTCGTTGATGAGTATGAGAAAGTGTGCACTACACTATTCACGTATGTGCGGAGGTGTGTACTAGTGATTTGAGAGCGCATTTGTGTCTGTACGGAAGAGAGTGTGAGAACAATTGAAGGATAAGTAGGAAGCGAGGAGGGAAAGGAAGTTAGGAACTAGGGTGAGAGGGTAAGGTGAGAGGGTAAGAGAAAGTGCACGAGTATGTGTATGTGAAAAAAAGGAAGGAAGTGTGACCGGGAACCTATGAGCTAGTACATAGACATAGGAAGAATCCATTGCGAGATAATTGTGGGCCTTAGGTGATCCAAGTAAACCGATTCCGAGGGATTTGCGCAAAATAAAGGCTTCCACAATCATCTTTTCCGTGGGCTTAAGAGCATATTCATTTTGGTGCGTTTGCCGGGAATTGGCTTAGCACATCTCATCGAGAGTGCTACGAGTTCGCTTGGTGCCCCAATCGTGTGGCACAGCCAAGTCGATCCCAAATCTGCTTTGACCTTCATGAAAGAAATGGCTCAACAAAGGCAAGCCTGTGGTTTTGAGAAGACCAACATGAGGCAAATGAATTTTGGACGAAATAGAAGATGCATATATTCTCATTCGACCATGAGAGATCATGCGAACCGAGGGTGGCGATTTGGCCTGATATCAAATTATGTGAGATGCTGGTGTTGCGAGCAGATTGGGCATATAGCCAAATATTGCCCTCGTGTATGCGCCCCGTTGGATTTTGTCCCCACATGTGCGGACTACGAGAAAAAGAGACTATGCGAGCATGTGTGTGGCTCAAAAGAGGTGATTGACCTAAAGGTCGCAACGAATGAACCAGATAGGTGCTTATCCTCTTTGTATGTGGAAGTTGACAAAGGTGGAGTTACTTCGTCGACGGAGACTGCGAGAGCAAGTGAAAGCAAGGACACTGGATCTCATGATCGAGACTTGGTAGAACTTGTGAAGAGCTTGGAATGTCAAGTCAATTGGTTGCATGTGGAGCGAGATAACGAGAGGATCAAAATAGAGAAATTAGAGGAAAATCAAGTGAAAATGGCCGAGGTCCTAGAAACTTGGGAAAAGCAAGTACAAGTGTTGAAAAGCGAAAACAAGGAGTGGAAAAGAGTAAACAAAAGCTGGAGGCAAGATCTTGTGAGACCTGAGAGTGAAAACGTGGTCTTGGACTTGAGATCCGGTTTGATGGTAGCCGACTGCTTTGGAGTTGCGATCAAAGAAGAGCTCTCAAGAGACGAGGATGACCTGATGAGGAGAGTCGAACGAATGGAGCATGAAATCGAGAAGGTACAAAGCATAATCCGTCGATACAGTGATCAAGCGGGTAAGGCATGTGAGGAGTTCCACCTAGAGTTAGAAAGAATGAAGAGTGCCCAAGCAGAGAGCGATGAGAAAATGAGACAGGTAGAGAAAGAGAATGCAAGGCTGAGTAGCAAGCTTGGTAGGTGGATGAATCGGAAAGACGATGAGATGCGAGGACAAGTGGAGGATCCGAGAGCGAGGAAAACGGAGGAAGAGCTGAAAGCGGTGATGGATAGGTTGGATGCGTTTGGAACAGAGTTAGAAAGGACGAAGAATGAATTGTCGAAAAAAGTGGATGATCCGGAAGTAGAAAATATGAGTAGAATCTGGGAGGAGAGGTCGATTCGAGAAGAGGTTGAAAAGTTGTCTGGCCAAGTCGGGAGGAGCGAGGAGGTTCCTTTGGAAATAGAAAGAAAGATGAGCCATTTAGAAGAGGAGAAGAAGAAAATGTGGGGTCGGTTCCATCAAGTGGATGATGAGATTTTTCGACTCCAAGGTAGTGATGAGCGAAAAGAAGAAGGGATAAGGGATTTAGCTTTGAAGCTCGAGGCATTAAGAGGTGTAGTAATGAATGGTGGCCTTCCAGACCGTATCGCCTGGCTAGAGGACAATATCAGCAAGCTGTCGAATCATGTGGAATCTCTGCGAGGCAGAGGTTGGAGATGAAAAAATAGACGAGGCAATGGATGTTGGTGAGGATGGCTTGAGTCTGATTAGGGTTTGCTTTGCGGATTGCGAGTCAGAGATGTGAGGACGGGTGGACCAAGTCTGTTGTATGCTTAGGACTGAAGTGGCATTTTTCGGGGTTTTTAGGTCGGCAAAGTAATTAGTGTGTGCGGGTTTCGAGAGGAAAAGTTGACCATGGCATTAGTGACTGGATTTTGGCTTGAGTGGCAGCAGAGAAGAGATATGTCTCATTGGGATGTCCACGAGGGGATATATGTGTGTGTGTCGTGATTGGGATGGTTGGGAAAAGGTCCTTTCTTTTGTCTCCTAATTCTCGAGATGCGGGAATGAAAAGAAAATGAGAAAAATATATGTTTGTGTATGTGTGAGTGTGGCTACGCGCCTATGTGGGCCGATAGGTGGGTGGACCCACTTTGGCCGGGTGGTCAAAGCCACGAACCGACGTCGGTTTCACATAGGGCTAGCTGTCTGTGTGTCGTGCGCTGCGTTGGGTTGGTAGATGGGTGGAACAAACTCGATCGGGTGGTCGAGTCCACGAGTCGTATCCAGCTTCGGCGTAGGCCGGCAAGTGTGAGTAAATATGAAAAAAAATGATGAAAAATGAGAGAAAAAATGTGGAAAAAAATGAATGAGAAGAATTCCTCGCTCGAGGGGGGACATAAGAGAGGTGAGAGAGCATGATGCTCGGAAGGGAATATATGTGTTTGTGTTGTGGGGATATGGGAATGTGTGGACTCCTGATGAGGCATATCGAATCGAAGCTTAAGCTCGGCTAGGATTTTGGCTTCAAAGTGTTTGTGGGAGATTTGGACTCGAGGGATCCAAGCACGCTAGTGACTTTGTTCGTCTGCGAGCTCTTGGGAGGTGCTCATTTTGGTTCTTAGGTTGTGCAACTACTTGCGATGTCCTGAAGCACGTTGATGATGAGCGGTCTTGTCGAGGTGACCCGACGTTAGAATTGAGTGGTCCTTGTCGTGTGTCCATCAATTTAGGAGTGGTGTGGTGGTGACCTAGCATCTGATCTAGTCGACAAGCAAGAAAAACAGAGAGATAGACAGGAAGGCAAGCGGGTAGTGGAAACCCTAGGTAGAAAGGGAATGAAAAATTGGCGAGAGAACTCAGCTAGAAACGAGAAAAAGGAATCAGGAAAGCGATCGTATGGCCAAGAAGAGTATCAAAAATAAAAGTGGGGAATGGTTTTGATTATATATGGTGTGTGTGGGAAATGTGTTGAGTATGCATGTGGAACAAATATTCGTGATGTTTTGAATGAACAGTCTAGAAGAGTGACGAGAAGGAATGTGGATGGTCTTTTTGCTTGCATGTGTGTTGTTCGTGACGAGACTGCATGTGTGACGCGGATCATGATGTGTGTGCTGAATATATATGTGTGATGTGGATGAAGGATATGATTGTCTTTCCATTTTGGGTGTACATATTGTGATTTGATGAAGGAAGGTTCTAATGTTTTAATGAAGTTTGCAGACAGGAGGACATGTCAATGAAGATGCGAGAAGATGGACACAGATGGTAAGTGAAATGATTGGATTTTGGTACTAACAAATGATTGTATGAGTATGATTGCAGGTGCTACATTGAGGAAGAAGAGAATAGGCGTGCAAGGTAAAGATTTGTATTTGATTGAGTGATGATCACATGTTGGAACTGGAGTGCAGGTAGCATATCGCTCGTCGAGGACGACTTCGCAAATAAGAAGAGGGAAGTATGTTAGCTCCGAAATTCGTTGATTTTTATGCGCTAATGTGGTTCTATTTGGCAGGAAAATGCGTTTGATTTCAGGTACTTGAAGAGTGGATTTGATGATGGGGGAGAAGTATTTGGAGTGTGTAGAGCCCTCCTACGGACATGAGGCATGGGGGATATTTGGTGTGGTTTGCTACACCGGTGTATTGGACAGAGGATGAGGACGTAGAAATCTGGAAAGAAATGGAGAAATTGACTCGTTCGATCTGTTGGAAGCTTGTGGCAAAGTTTGTTGATGGGTCCATAGGCATTGATGGACCACGGCTAATTTTCATGCAATTTCAAGAGGGGAAGTTTTTTTAAAAACACTCTAACTCTCCCCACTCCATCTTATCAAAAAGGAGGGAGTCGATTGGCTGGAGATTTTTTTTTTTTTTTGGAAGATAAGGGGGGAGGCGTAGCTTGAGCTGTGGCTCTCGATCGGTAGCTTCAAGAGAAAAAAGCTGAGGAGACCCGAAGGAATTCAGAAGCTCAATGGGGGGAAGGGCGCTTCTGTTTTTTATCAAGTGCAGGTACATCGGGTGCTGGAGGCTCCCGATTTGATCAAGGAGGAGTATCGTTTATCCGAGCATCTGGTGTTGAGGTACAGGAAGATTCGACGACAGGGCGAGAGATCAATAACACAACGGTATCGTCTCAACCTTATGAAAGAGCGCAACATGATGGAACTACGGAGAGGACAGAATTGAGGAGGTTAATTTAGTGGTACCTACGAAGGCAAGAAGACATCGAAAGGTGGTGGTGAAGCCCATGCCACAGAGAAGTTCATTGTGGTGTGGAGGAACACAAATGTAGCTTGAGGATGTAGAGGAGGGGTTTTTTTTCCTGGTGTGTTGACTGTACAGCGAAAAGTAGTATCTGGTGGATTTCTTGTGTTTTTCCTAGAAAAAGGCCCGTTTTCTTTTGCGGTTGCTTGTTGAAGGGGAATCTATGTGTAGCTCAGTGATGAGTAGCACCTCCTTTAATGTCAATCCGGGAAGACGTGAGGATGGTATGAAGACCTCGAGCAAGTAGCGGCACAAGTGCGTGAGTGAGAAGCACACAAGCATGCACACACATACACACACACACGCGCACACACGGAAAGACAAAGAGAGAGAATCAATGGAGTTCTTTAGATTACTTTCAATAGCTCTTACAAGTTCGTTTCAATTACAATCTAACCTCAAAAATGAGCTCTCTAGCTCTTTTTATAGTTTTTGACTAGGTTTTGGCCCTGTCCAGACCTAGTGTCCGGCCTAGTTAAAAATTAGGTTCCAGGGCTTATTTGGGGGCTCAAACGAGATCTAAAAAATACGAAAATTGGTACGCAACTACTTCTAAGGCTCCTCAAGCTCAAGGACTCCTTGGCTTGCACAAAATGGAGCTACAAAAAGGTGAAATGATATTTACAATGATTGTTAGTGATAAAAATCACTGTTGTTGTAGGGATTTCTTCTAGTGATCTGCCATACATATCTTTGAGCTCCCTACTTGCTCTTCCTCCCTGCATGTCCATCTCTTTGATTTGCATTAGTGTCTTGAAAAAATATTGGCCTACTTGCCAGATCTTCTTTGACTGCCCTGTTTGCTTGTGCTGTCCCTTCGCTCTGACTCCCTTCTTTGACTTTCATGTCTTGTACGTCCTGGTGTACCAAGGCTACTGCCAACACCCCCCCCACTCTCGCGTCTGTCGCCCCTGACAGACCCTTGTCTAGCTGCTTTTTGGACGTAGTATTGTACAACATCGGCGGCGAGGTGGTGTTCTTCTAACCTGAGTCCCCTTGCTAGATCTGTCAGCAATGCATCCCAATTGACTGGCCCTGGGACATCTGGATGTGGCACCCGTAACTGCTCTGAGTGAATGGTTCGCTCCACAGCAAATAAATGGAGGAGATGTGAGGGTCTGGGTACAAATATTTCTGAGTGGTATTCCCAGAACCCTGTTATGAACATCTCTTCGAATGTTTGTTTAAAGCAGGCTGGGAGGTATTTTATTCTGGCGTGCCAAGCGTATATCACCTCTATAGAAGGAGTGGTGCTCATGTCATAAACTAAATCTTGGTTTCCTGTAAGGAATCCGACGCCTGAGAAGTGTGGGTCCTTGATATTCTTGAATGTCCTGAATGTAATAAGCATTAACTCAAAAATTTTCATGCACATCTGGGCCATTACATCAGGGGTATTCCTTAATCGGATGCTCCAGTGCCGTATAGTGGAAATCATGTAATTGACGGTGGGAGGCCCTTGAGGTGGTGCTAGATAGACGTAGTTTAACCATTTGGCGCATCCCTTGATATTCTTGACTGCAATGGTAAACTCTGGCCATGTGCGTCTGCGGAGTACAGGAACATAACAAGGGTTATATTTAATAAAAAGAGGCATATTCGTCCAGGTGCGAACCATCTCCGGGTAGGTTTCGAGGAGTCGGATCCTCCAAGTGGGTTGATGAATGGATCCTTTTTTGGCGCTCTCTGGGATATCATCTGGCCCAAATTGTGTAGCAAACGTTGGAGGTTTGCCACATCTATGTTGGATTTCGGCATTGTAGTCCGCCAGGAGTATACAATATGGCACGTATTGATCATCATTGGTTCCGATCCATCTATGGTGGGACATGCTGCGGAAGTATTCTGATTTAATAATAGTGTCCTCTATCTTTGCCATAGATTGGATTTGAACTGCCACTCGATCTTCATGAGTTGATGCCGTTTTTTCTAGTGTTTGGAGCCACTCAGGTACTTCGATTTCTAACGTATCCATTCCTTCTGCGGTTTGCTCACCACCTGGCATTGGCATAGGAACGTAAGGTTCCTCATACGTCTCATCTACCTCGATGGGTACCAAATCCTCGGGTTCTGGTTCGACAACTGGAGAGGGTTGTCTTTCATGCGTGAGTAATCTTGCCTGTAATTCGGCCACCTGCTCTTTCAATGCCTTGACTTCCTCTAAAGTCGTGGTCGTTTCTATGACTTTGGGTGCTGTCTGTTGCTCTTGGAGTTGATTGCGCAGCGCATCACGTTCCCTTTCCAAGTCATCATGAGCTTCTAATAGATCTGCATAGCTGTCCAAGATGGTCTTCATTGTCTCTGAGGGCACAGCTTTAAACTGCTCTGGATCAATTTCGTGTGGAGAGCCTTCCATTGCTGCTTCTAGATTTGCTTCATTTTGCTGCTGCAGTCTCTTGTTTTCCTCAAGGGCGGCCGCCATGTGTTTTCTGAGAAGTGCCAGGTTACGCCGGACTTTGAGATTATCGGCTTGGTATACCTCGAGCAAAGCTTCTAGTTGTTTGGCACCTGATTCTGTCGATGGTTGGGGTGCCGCCAATAATGTTTGGTGAGCCTGCTCAAGCGTCGTGTAGCGTTGATTCAGTTCTGCATTTTCTGTTTGTAGAATGTGAAATTGTCTTTGTAAGTTCTGATGGTGCGTTTCCAGTTGCTGATACCGGTTGTCCAGAGCTTTGTACTCATGCTGGAGTTGGTATACACATTGGTTTAATGCTAAAAATATGTTATTTACATTAAATAATGCTGGGAGGGGTGAAGATGCAGGGGGAATGGGGGCGGGAATGGGAGAGGTGAATGATGTGGATGTACGTGGAGATGTGGGGGGAGGGGGTATGGGTGGTGAAGGTGGCATGGGGGGAGGGAGTGGTGCTGTGGCAGGTGATGTTTCCATCGTGTCAACTGTTTGAGTGACGGTGTAGATGGGAATCGTGGGTGGAGTGGATGTGACATCGGTGAACAGGGTGGTGAAGGTGGGCATGGTGACTCCCCCGTATTGGATTCCCGGAGAGAGTGGGATGCCCATGACAATGGTAGTGGTAGTGGATGTGGTAGTGTTAGTGTCCTGTGGTGGAGTGAATTGTGTAGTGTGAGGTGGGGATGGTGGTGACAACGCTGCTTCCTGATATTCTTCTGCTTGCGCTGCCTCGCCTGGTGCTGATGTATTGATGTGAATTTGCTTCCCGGACCTCCTGGGACGAACGGGAACTCTTTTTTCAAACCTGTGGATGTAGGCCATTGCCTCATGAATGGCCTCGTCCAGTCCTACGGCGTCGGCATGAAGGTTCATGGACTCAATGAACAACTCGTCCACACCTTCCTCAGCTAGCAAGTCGTTCATGAGTCTTTTGCCCTGTTCCAGAGACATCTGATGCTGTTCCTGAACCAGTCGCATGGTTCGATATAGTCTCTTGATTTGTGCCGAATATGCTGGGGCACTTGCTAACTCGGAGAGTTCGTCATATTCTTGATGTTGTTCTTCGTCGGCTTCTTCTTCGTCTCCTCCTGCCTCTTGTTCATCTACATCGACTTCTACAACTTGTGGTTGGGTGGGGGCCGATGTTGTTTGGGGTTGTGGTTCCTGAGCTCGCGCTGCTTCAGCTTCGAGGTTGGAGTCATAGATTAATCTGGCAATTTCTTCATCCGTGAGGTCCTCAAGAGTAAATCCCTGCGGAAATTCCAAATCGGATGGAATGGGTGGAAACACCAGATTAGGTCCCTCTGTGCTTGGTCTTGGTAGCCGGATTGTGAATGGCCTAACTCGTCGTGTCTGGGGAGGGGTGATTTCTGGTGTAGCGGTAGCTCCCCTTAGTTGGGCACAGGGTAGTTGGACTCCCCCCCTCATCTTCTTAGATGGGGGACCTGCTGCTGATAGTCTTCTCTGGAATTCTTGGACTCGGGACCATACGAGTGCCCGCTGAACAGGCACGTCATAAGCCAAGCATCTATAGATTATTCTGGTCAGAGCACAACACCCGTGGAGCACATTCTTCTGTTTTTTGTTCCACCTTTGATGCGCTAGGTGGATCTGATCTATGATCCAGTGTGGCACATTGATGGGCAGGCTTTCGGTTTCTGCTAGATATAAACTGAACCATATTTTTTTCGGGGGCATTATGAAGCGTTCTTGGGCGGGAAAAGCAAAATGTTGCATGATGGTTCGCAGGTGAAGCGCAATGGTAGGTGTCATCGCAACCATGTCCTTCAGCTTATTAAGATCTTTGTGCTTCATTCGACCTGGAACCATGGTTTCCTTTTCTGTTGGGATGTGCATGCCATACATACCCAATGCTTCTCTTACCAGATTGAGGGTCAACTTGAATCTTTTAAGCTCATTACCCGGCAGCAGTGATGGCAACACAAAGGTGCTGTCGCCGCCCTTGGCTCTGCTTGGCGTGATGGTACTGATCAGATAAGAACATCGTAAAAAATCCGGCTTTGGTAAGTGAGTCCTGAAATAACTTTCCACACCTGCTTTGATCCAAACTGATCTCATGACTTCGGCATTTTGATAGCTTTCAAACTCGCGTGCGAAAAAGTGGTATCGACCCCATTTGCCATTGAATTCCAATTCTGCTTCCCAGAAATAGGTTCCATCGCCCAGTGGTCCAGCAACATCACTGAACCAATGCGCATGCTTACCTACTTGAGAAGTGTGTCCTTGAGGAGGATCCTGGATGGGGAGCACATGCACTGCTTGAAGCTCTTGCGGTCTTGCGGTGAGACGTGGCTCAAGGAGAAGTGTTTCTATGTCCACAATCTGGGCACCAGATCCGGCTTGAGAACTAGTACCTGCTTCTGCCATGGCCCTGTTCGCTGGTTGGTTCTGTGAGAATATAGAACCAAGTGTTAACATCGTAATGGACAGAATAAATCCGTTGTTGTCCCCATTACAACATTAACATGAGGTGGATGTTGAGTTAGTGGTTAGTAAGTGCATGAAGACAGTGTGTGTAGTTAGTGCTTGTGTTGTCCTAGGAGACTACTACAGTTAGTAAGTGGTTATGGATTTACAAATTGGGGTCGGGGGGTTTATTACAGGCCCTAGGCTGCCAAATGCAGTGAATGGGCTTTGCTTCCGGTTTCGGAGAGTCTCTCCAGAGCTTTCTCGGTGTCGTGGTTTGAAAACGAGGCCTTTTTGGAACCCATTTACAATTGATTACATGCACGCTCTTGGGTCTTGGTGTGTTCTTGAGAGTTGTGAACGAGTGAATACTGGCAGTATGCGTAGCTGCGTTATGCTGTTTAGGTTGTGGCCTCAGCGTAGCTACTTGTGCCATCAAGCAAGCCTTAGGCACCCAAATTTGTCTTGATTGTGGGCTTGCCTACATCGACTTCTTGGGCACCCAAATAGATTTTACTTTAGCAGAAGAATTTCTGAAAGACTTCTTATTAGCGTCGCGTTGTAGGTCACTAATAAGAGGTTTTGCCCCTGTAGTTGACGGTGGTGCAGCCGGTTGTTCGCCTTTCCGCACCCATACCTGGTTTATTTTCTGGGCCATTCTGCTGCGCAGGTACTTTTGGTCTCGGACATAGGTAGTACCCTGCTTCTTCTGCCTTTGATCCACCTTGGGTTGCTGCCTCCTTCTAGCCTTTGGAAAAGAAGGGAGTTCCGTTGCATTCCTAACTCCTTTTTTGCGAATATCATTCCTCTGCAACACATAGTTTTGGACAAGAACAGCATGGTCATCTTCATGTGTACCCCTGGAAGGACCAGGAGTCTGTGCCTTTCCTAGTTCCTTGAGTGCTCCATTGTCTAATTCTACTGTAACTCGGCTATGATTGATCCAAACCTGGAGAAGTCCACTTCTTAGGTTTAAATTGACTGCTTGGTCATAGATCCAATCTTGACCCAAGATAAGAGGTTCAGTGAGATCCTCATCCTGACACACCAGTACTTTAACTGTCATCGCCTCGTCATGAAGGTAGAGGGGAAGTTCCACCTCGCCCATGCAAGGGGTTTCCACGCCTCCCAATCCTATGAGATATGCTTCCACAGGATTGACAGTTAACTGTAACTCTTGACAGTAAGACACTTTAACCGCACTAGTGGCTGCACCTGAGTCAATCAAGGCTCTTACAGTCCTTGCACTTTTTCCTTGTCCTATATCTAGGGTTACAAAAGGACGTCGATCAGTTATCCTAGGTGAGCTGGTTCCTGCGACTTCACACATTGCCATATGATATCCTTGATCTGCACAGTCATTTGTCCTAGGCTGCTCTCTACCTTGCCTTCGTAATTTCATCCTTCTGATGCGTTCTAAAGCTTCTGCTTGAGCTTCTTCTCTAACTCGCTTTTCTTCCTCTTTGCGTTTCTTAGCAGTGTTGAGTCGGCTGAGCATTTCCTCCGTGAGGGGTTCCTGGTACAACTTGACTCTGCAACCGCTAATATAATTTGGGAGAACGTCACCCTCTAATGTGGCCAATTGTACTGCTCCGCTTGTGGAGATCCTATTGATGATCATAGGTCCATAGCCTCTCTTTTCTAACTTCCTCGCGTGTTGTTTTAGTGTATAAACTAAGACTAGATCTCCTGCTTTCAGGCCTTTATCCTTCACATGGGCATCGAAATATGCCTTCTGTCTCTTCTTGGCTGCATATATTCCTGCAGCGGCTCTTAGTCTTGTTTCCCCTAATCGTTCAAGGTCAAAGATCCTAGAGGAGAGTTCGTGACCTGTCCATTCGTGCTCTTGTGCTACTCTCAATGTAGGAATCAAGAAGTCCAACGGTAGCACAGCGTTTTGGCCGAATACCATCTGAAAGGGAGTGGCTTGGAGTACCGTTTTGTAGGCAACTCGGTATGCCCAAACAGCATGGTGTAGCTGTTTGTCCCAATCAGAGCGTTTAGTGTTCACTAATTTCGTCAATACATTGCATAAAATCTTATTAGTGCTCTCAGCTTGTCCATTAGCTTGAGGGTGATAGGGGGCAGACTTCTTGTGTATTACCAAGAATTCTTGGAGTAGATTTTCAATCACTTCATTTAAGAAATGAGTGCCTCTATCACTTACCAGCTCGATAGGTAGCCCGTATCTTGTGAATACATTCTCAAACAAGAATTTGGCAGTTGTTTGAGCATCGTTCTTGGTTGTAGCTTTTACCTCTACCCACTTGGTGAGATAATCTGTTGCCACAATGATGTATTCCGCATGAGAACCCTTAGCTGGGGGATTAATAGGACCTACGAAGTCTATTCCCCACTTAGAGAATGCACGTCCACCCATCATAGGTTTCAGTGGCATCTCATCTTTGCGTATAGGATACTGAGTCCTCTGACAGACATCACACCGCTTCACATAGGTATGTGCATCCATGTGAAGGGTAGGCCACCAGAAGCCCGCAAACAATATTGCCTTGATCACCCGATCTGGTCCAAAGTGTCCTCTTGCTACACCTTGGTGTGCAGTCTCCAAGATTTTGAGATATTCACCTTCATGGACACATAATCTCAGGTAACCATCTTTACCGCGCTTATATAGATTATCACCTATAAGTGAGTAATCTTGGGCTTCTTGTTCTAAACTCCTTTTTCTAGCTAGAGTCATGTCTGGAGGGAATGTGTTTGTCCTCAAGAATGATACTATAGGTTCACTCCAATCTGGCACAATGGATACTTGATAGAGAGTGGCATGTTCCACAGGTGGTTTAGTGCAACAGATTGGGCATTCCTTGCACAACTTTTGGACATCAGCTTCCATAGTTGGCGATTGCACTCCGAGTCTCTTTAGAGTCTGTAAAGTTCGTTGCTTTGAATGGTGTTGCTCTAACACACCTACATGTGCTAATTGCAACCATTTAGCGTACTCATCCTCTTCTACGCAACAAGCCAAGATCCCTTGATCTGTGTGCTTGTACATGCTTCCTGCCATGATGTGGTACTTCTGGGCTTTTACAACCTCTCTATTCCGTGTGTTTACGACTGGATGACTAGGCCCGTAGGTTAATACTGGTACCAATGGCTTAGCCCACTGCGGTATAACTTCCAAATTAAACAAGTAAGCATCAGGAAGGTCATCTGACACTCCTTGTGGGGCTTCTCCCGAAGTGAGCCTAGAGAGATGATCTGCTCTCAAGTGAGTCCTACCTTTTCTTACCACAACCTCAAAGTCATATTCCATTAGCAAGAGAAACCATCTTACTAATCTTCCTGTATTGCATGGCTTGTTTACAAGATATAACAAAGCCTGATGATCAGTAAAAAATTTAAACTTATTTGCAAGCAAATAATGTCTAAACTTTTTAACTGCATATACCATGCCTAATCCTTCTCGTTCAGTAGTGGTATAGTTTCGTTCAGCCGCATTCAATTGTCTACTGGCATAGGCAATTGGAAGATCCATATTACCTTCACCAGTAGGTTGTGCAAGTACACATCCAATAGCATAATTGGATGCATCCACGTGAACATGGAATGGCTTATTCCAATCTGGTGTGGTCAAGATTGGTGCTGAACATAATCTTCGTTTAAGCTCTTGGAAGGAATTTTCGCATTCATCCGTCCACTCAAAGTTTGTCAGAAGTCCGTACATGGGCTTTGCAATGACAGCATACATGTGTATAAATCGTCGATAATAACCGCAATGCCCCATGAAAGCTTGTACTTCCTTGACATTCTTTGGCCTAGGTAACTCCGCTATGGCTCTCACTTTTTCTTCGTCAGTAGATATGCCATTCTTTGACACTATATGTCCTAGGATCTTGCCTTGCCTGACCATAAAAACACACTTTTCGGGGTTCAGGCAGACTTGATATTCTCTACATTTGTCAAAGATTTGTTTGAGTTCAGGAATATGGGTTTGTCTAACATTGGAATGAGCACAGAGATCGTCAACGTAGACTTCTAAACTCTTCCTCAGGAACTCCTTAAACACATGGCACATCAGCCTCTGGAAGGTGGCTGGTGCATTGGTAAGCCCAAATGGCATTACTCTAAAAGCAAAAATGCCCCATTCTGTGGCAAAGGCTGTCTTATGATGATCCTCTGGAGCTATGGCTACTTGATTGTAGCCCGAAAATCCATCAAGGAAGCTGTACACTTCCTTGCCTGCCACTCTTTCTAAGAGATGTTCTGTGATGGGAAGCGGATAGTTATCTCGAATCGTGGCGGCATTAACCTTTTTCAAGTTAATGCACACACGCAGTTTGCCATTCTTCTTGGGCACCACTACGATGGGGGATACCCATTCAGTGTGCTCAATTTCATAGATAAATCCAGCTTCCACCAGTCTATCTATCTCTTCTTTGATCTTAGCAGCGTAATTATCGTTATATGTATAAGGCTTTTGCTTAGAGGGTTTGGCATCTGAGGTCATGGGGATAGTGTGTGAGCATATGTCAGGGTCAACACCTTTCAAATCCTTGTAACTCCAAGCGAATACATCTCTGTATTCTCTTAGCAAGGTAATTAATTTGTACTCTTCTTCTTCTGTCAGGTCATGGCCTATATACGTGCATCTCTCCTCTCCTTCTTCTATGGCCACTACTATTTTCTTGGTGGTTTCTTTGTTATCATAGGCCTCTCCTGATTGTGCCTCTCGTTTAGGCATTCTTATCATGACTCTCCTGTCATCTATCTCATACTTCTTAAAATTTTCTGGGACCTCAAACAAAGATTCTTCCTCTTCTGGTAAGGCTTCTCTCTTCTTTCGTTTCTTTCCTTCTTCCTTAGGGGTCATATGCGTTGCTAATCTTACGTCATTTGTAACCTCTCCATGCCTCTGGGGTTGAAATTCTATTTCATGGAAGTATTCTTCATCTGATGCAAATGGTGGGTCCATAATGATTGACTCTATATCGGAGTCACTTGCATCCTCAAATGCATCAGGGCTAGGTTCACATTCTTCTAGAACTGCCTCTCCCATGATTGGCTCTATGGAGAAGACTGAAATGTCATAGCCATCCTCATCACAGTGAGGTGTCCATTGTTCTTCATTGATGGCTACATCCATTGTTGCTAAAATTTCCGCCCAGCCATGGGGTTCAAACTCCTCATCTGGAAAGACTATAGGTGCATAGGCTAGGTCTTGAATGGGTCTATGAGTTTCGTTCGCACCTACCTCTCTGGCTTTCTCTCTCTTCTCTTCTTCTACTGCTGCCTTGCACATCCATAAGTGAGTATCTTCATGCATCCATGAGGATCCCGACCCTATGGAATGCACCGATTCTGTATCATCTTTGGCTCTATGGATGGGATTCCATTGGATAGGAGGGACATCTCTATGGGAATAATCCTTGAGATTGACTTTGGTTGTAACACCTAAGTGCTGCAGGTACAAGGAATTGGTCCCCCAATCCTGTACCACTTGCAACTGTCGCATGAATGGTCTTCCTAAAATCATCTCATAGGCATGATTTTTGCTGAAGTCACATATGGCAAAGGTATGTTCAAACTCGACACCACAAGTGGTGAGAGTTATTCCTTCTAGCAATCCTAGGGGTCTCTCTATGTGACCATCGGCCATCTGCAATTTCATTCTCGTCGGCCTGAGTGCCGGCTTGCCCCAACGCTTCCATAAGGAGGTGGTGGCAATTGCAACTCCTGCACCTGAGTCCAAAATTGCCTTGGTGGTGTACTCCTGGTAGGTAATGGGAAGATAGGTGTTCCCTTCTTCACCTTCGCACATATCTCCTATCTTATCCAAGGGAATTTCTGGCACTGTCCTATGGGATCCTACCCTGGAATGAGGTTTTGCAACTTCAGTTACTCGACTGGCTGCATATTTCCCCGCGTTTGGTCTATCCTCAGGCAGTTCTTTCAAAGTGAGATTGCGCTGCACCTTGGTGTTCGTTACTACCTCCGTGTTCCTTGGTATGACCGAGTCGTCGTTCCTTACCATGACTGTGGGTGCTCTCATACACGTGGATTTTGCTTCCCATGGGCCTGTGAAGTGGGGTAACTCTTGTATGGAATTAGATTCAAAGTCCAATCTCTCGGGAGATTGAGTACTCTCATGTTCCCCGTAAATGGATGGGATGTCTTGTGGGAATTGGTCGTGTGCATCGTCCACAAGTTCAAAAGGAGGGGCAACCTCGCTTTCGTTTTCCCATTTGTCTTCTTGAATCTCTCGTAGGAAGTCTGGTGCAAACCGATTCATAGAAGAAGAAGTGTCCGGCTCCGTAGAATTGGGCACATAAGCAACCTGGGAAGGAGGGCCTATTCTTCCGTTGGCTCTCTCCTTGCTCTCATAAATGGCTGGAGCACAAGCTTCTTGGGGAGGATTGCTTATTCTATTACTCTTCCGAGCAGGCTCATACACTCTCTGGGAAGGAATGTGGGTTACCTGTGGAGGTACGTAAGCTTTCAAGGGAGGCTCCTGTGACTTTTGGTGGGGGAGATAAGCTTCTTGAGGAGGCTTGCTTATCTGTTCTCTCGCCCTTTCCTTTCTTTGAGGGACAGGTCCCTTTTCTGATTGTGCAATTAGCCTTTCTATTCTTTCTAAGGAGGGGAAGTTGTCTGGTTTAGTGGAATTGGCTGCATAAACTTCCGATGGGGAATGGCTCAGGTTTTTGCTTGCTTTTCCTTTCTCCTGATTTTTTTCTTCCTTGTCAGATCTTGCAATTATCCGCTCTAACTTTTCTAGGAATCCATCCAAGTGTAATTGCGTCTGGGCTGAGCCCGAGTAATTGAAAAGGCGACTGGCTTCAAACATAGTCTGAGCCAATGCGACCATTTTCGCGCACAGTTTGGTTCTTTCTATCTCTAGGTCAGCTCTAGGATAGCACTTGTCATGATCCGTGACGTTTGGCCCTTCTTGGATTCTGGCCTGATATGCTTTAAGCATCATGTTTAGGTCTTCAGGAGTGGGATCTGCTAGGACTGATCCTACTCTAGGGGGTGGTGGGATTTGATGAGGCGGTGGGGAAGGTGGTGAGTCGGATGGAGATGGGAGTGGTGGAGGCGGGGTGATGTGAGAGGGAGTTTGAGCTGTGAGTTCAGTTATCCTCGCTTTGGTTTCTCTTATGCTTTCCTCAAGCTCACTCATCTTTTTGGCCCATTGTCGTTTCATTCTTTCTCGACTATCTTTCCATGCTCTAGTCCTTTTCTTTGTTACGCTCTCGGTTTCGCTAGCCTCTGGGCCCTTTTCCTTGCTTGTCTCTTGGTTTTGCTGCAATGCCTGAGCTCTAGTGACTACCTGCACTGGTGCAGTGGAAGTGACGCTTCCTGAGGGATCTACAACCAAACCAATCACATTGATAGGAGTGATTTTTGGCATATTATTGGGGTTCTTAGGGCAATCTCGTAAGAGATGTTCTTTTCCACAATCTTGGCAGAAACCTTGGATAGTCACTGACTGGGGTTGTGTAGGTGGAGGCAAGGGACAATCACGAATGAGATGATCTCCTTGGCATCTGTAGCACGGTCCTCTTGGGAATGGAGGTCTTACTTGCCTAGGTTGAGGCCTGGGGTTGGGGTTTGCATACATGACGTTCGTGTAATCTGACTCCCAACTAGGTTCACTTGGTTCTTCACTATAGTAAGACTCACCATGTTCTGGAGACTGCATGTAGTAAGCCTGGGGACTATCGACATGTGTAGAATCAAAGCTATGGTCACTTGGGTCACTTTCTGAGATCACCGGGGTTACTGGTACTATGGCCCTATTCAGGTTTTCTTCTGCAACAGCATACTTTACTGGAATCACGTTAGCGGGGTTTGGGGGCTGTTGAGCTAGCACCGGTTGGGGTCTCTGTTGGGCCTGATATTGTGGTTGGTAGGTTTGTTGGGGTCTAGCATATTGTGGTGGTGGATTTTGGTTTTGGTATCTGCCTTGTTGGTAGGGTTGCGGGTAGGGTTGCCTAACTGCCTGCTTGTTGTATGGGCAATCTTGTGCGGTGTGATTCGTGTATCTCCGTTCTATGGTGCAGTACTGGCTACTAGGGTTTACTTGGGGTTGAGCCATAATAGGGCAGACGTTCGCCATGTGGTCGCCACCACAAGTATAGCATCTTTTCACAGGGGCAAACCTAGGAATTTGTTTGCTAGAGACGCCTAGTTTTTGTGCCACTTTCTCTGCGAGTTCCTCAATTGATGTGGATTGCGTGGAAGAGTGACTAGAAGCACTATCTGAATCTTTGTAGATTTTGGAAAGCTCTAGTTCCTCCCCTAGGTTATCTTCAATGTCAATGCACATGCGTACACACTCTTCTATAGTCCTAGGGTCCTTCAGATACACATAGGATCTCAATTTCGTACTCAGCAATCCATCAAGGAATAAGGCTACTTGTTTAGCAGATGTGGGTAGCTCCGAAATAGGACATCTTTCAAGGTATTGCCTAAATCTTCTTCCTGCAAGTCTCACAGTCTCTTGAGGGGTTTGCTTGAAGCTGTGAATCAATGAGGAGGTATTGTGTCTTATGCCGCTCTTAGAGAACTCTACGATGAAAGCCTCTAGGAGTTGGTCTATGCTCCTGAACTGGCGTTCATCTAATGGCTGAAACCACGTAAGTGCTGTGTTCCTAAGGGTTAGACCGAAGGCATTGTACTGCGTGAACAGATCCTCAACTTGTTCGGCTCTCAAGACTTGCTTGAACTCCGCCACATGATCATAGGGATCTCCTGTGCCGTCAAAGTAATTCTTCATGGACTTAACTAGCTGGGTGGGTCTCAAAGTTCTTGTGTGCTCTCTAGGCCTCGGCAGAGGGAATCCATCTACATTTCTTTGGTTCCTGTGGGCTCTCTGCATCTCAGGTTCTACCCTATTCGTCTCTGTTCTCGTTCTTTCTCTGCCCACTGGGTTGGCAAAACTTACTTCTGGTCTATCTCTACTTCTGTCTCTTTGCGTACCATGAGCTTGGGAAGTTCCAGCCCCAGGGTGACCATAGGGTACATTTGATCTTGGTTGGGGGAAAATAAATTCACCCTTCCAAGTGTAGGCATGCCTATCATTTTCTGTCACCACGAAGATCCGTTCTGAAGCATGATCTAAGTAGGTCACTCTGCCTGGGCTATCCGGATCCTTAAACTCATAGATCATGATATTTCCTATGTCCGTTGGCTGATTAGACTTATACCTCCAAAAGGCTTCATCAGTTTCTCGATTGAGGAGCAACTCTATGCTCTTGTTGTCTTGGGGGACCCATTCAGGCGTGATAATCCTAGTGAGAACTGATTTACCTCGAGGGGTTCTAGGTTCCGCATCCATGTTCCCTTGTTCTAGGTCACCTAAGTCCGCTTCTGAGATTACATTCCCGAAGTCATCTGTCCTATCAGGGTGACTAGTGACAACATATATAGTTCCTTCTTTGTCCAAGTATGCACCATTTTCAAACTTGACAGCTGGGTGTTCTAGTCCAATGGATTGATCAGGGTTTTTAATCTGGACCACAGATCTTCCAAGGCCGTCCTCATAGATGCTAGCACCTAGTCGGTTGGTCCTAAGATATTCCAGCTGTGTTTTGTAGGGGCCTTCTACCCTGTACAAATAAGGCACTCCTGAACTTCCCGTAGGTCTGTCCATGCCTTGAGACATTTCTGACTCACTGGTCTCAGAGCTAGGGTAGTATGAGTGGTGGCTCAACTGCTGGGCCCAAGACCTTGCAGTGTGATTGACACTAGCCTCTGAAGATCTCAGGCTTTGTCTCTCTCTTACTAGGTGTCGTCCTGATCTAAGGTTCATATGCCTAACTGATTAGTCCAATTTTTGCCCAGAGTACAACCTCGTTGCCGATTAATTGGTACCAGTCACTTGGTTCTTTTTTTAGTTAATTATTGTGTTTATGGTCTTGTCTGATATCACGTCGTCAGGAATACTTGAATGTTCTTCGTGCTTTCAGATTGATCGCTCCACGTTAGGTTCTTTTCCTTTATGTTATCGACAGTACAGTAACTCAGTTTTTAGCTTGAACTTGAGTTGTTAGATAGTCTTCAACTTGATAACTGCCTATCGTTCACCTGACTTACTCCTACCTCTTCTCGTTCTTAGCTTGAGCTAGGAAATGACAGAGGGGGTTGAGAATATTCCAACCTTACTTGTTGATCCCTTGCTTTACGGTGCTCAAGAACCCGGTTCTCAAGCTTGCAAAGAAACCTTGCTTTGTATGCTCTCCGTTGCTCTTAATGAACCTATAAAAGTCCCACGGTTAGCTCAATGCTTAGATTCAAAGGACACAACCAACCACTTTCATTCATGTAACACAAACACACATTTGCATTGTGACTTTTAGGAAAATAATTCTAAAGACCCCTGACTTTGATCCCCCTGGGTATGGTCAACTCCAAAATACCCTCTCTGAAAATCACGAGCTTTCCAACAAGCCCAAGAGCTCAAAAATTGGATTTCATATGAAAAAGTTATGACTGTTCAGGGTTTAGGGGGTTAAATCAGGATTCAAAACGAGCTAACAGTCAAGCAGGATTACTCGAGTAACTTGTGGCACGGCCTCGCGATGCAATACCACACCCTAATGTTTGTCCCACACTTAATCACAATTTAGACCAATAATTTTGCCTTAGAAATTTGACCTAATTTGCCCTTCTAACGCGTTCGCAAAGTCTGTCGGTCGCGATTGACAGGTCAGTCGCGATCGACGTGTCGATCGCGATTGACGGGTCCGTCGTGGCTGTCAGTCGCGATTGACTGGTCAGTCGCGATTGACACGTGGCCGAAAAGTCAATCAATCGTGGTCAAAGCGTCGTTGACTCTGTCGATCGCGATTGATGCGTCGATCGCGATTGACAGGTCGGCCGCGAGGGTCTGTCGATCGTGGTCAAACAGTCGTTGACTGTGTCGATCGCGATTGACAGAGCCGTCGTGGGCTGTCCGTCGTGGTCAAACAGTCGTTGACTATGTCGGTCGCGATTGATGAGTCGATCGCGATTGATGACTCGATCGCGATTGACACGTGTCAGGCGTATGGTCAGTCGGTCGTGGTCAATCGGTCGTTGACTCTGTCGGTCGCGATTGACAGAGCCGTCGTGGGCTGTCGGTCGCGATTGACGTGTCGATCGCGATTGACAGGTCTGTCCGTCGTGGTTTGTCGATCGCGATTGACAGAGCGATCGCGATTGACTGAAATCTGTGGAATTTCAAAAAACTAAACACATTTTTGGGAAGCTCTAGGCCTGTAGGTCCTGGATATGCACTTTGTTTAGCAATTAGAGCAATTTTTCAGTCGGTCGCGATTGACAGAGCTCGGCGACACACAGACAGTTACTCAGATTTCCGTACCTGCGCAGGGTGCTGGGGATGATGATGCGGCCTGTACCTGCAGAATGCTCACAAAACATGCAAAAAATAGCACATGCAAATTCGCTCTCTCGCTCTCTCTCACAAGTGAAATGAGGGAAATGAGGTGGAGATGGGAATATAGTCAAAAAACTGAAATTTTCGCGATGATGGAGATGGACGTGGGAGATGGTGATGATGATGATGATGATGAAGATGGTGAAGAAAGTAAAAGAAAATCGATGAAAGTGAAGAAAATACCTACAACTCCAACACGTCAACTCTACGTCTTACCATCACACGCTCGTCCTCAAAGCTCGATCCCCGGCAACGGCGCCAAAATTTGGTGTAGCTCAGTGATGAGTAGCACCTCCTTTAATGTCAATCGGGGAAGACGTGAGGATGGTATGAAGACCTCGAGCAAGTAGCGGCACAAGTGCGTGAGTGAGAAGCACACAAGCATGCACACACATACACACACACACGCGCACACACGGCAAGACAAAGAGAGAGAATCAATGGAGTTCTTTAGATTACTTTCAATAGCTCTTACAAGTTCGTTTCAATTACAATCTAACCTCAAAAATGAGCTCTCTAGCTCTTTTTATAGTTTTTGACTAGGTTTTGGCCCTGTCCAGACCTAGTGTCCGGCCTAGTTAAAAATTAGGTTCCAGGGCTTATTTGGGGGCTCAAACGAGATCTAAAAAATACGAAAATTGGTACGCAACTACTTCTAAGGCTCCTCAAGCTCAAGGACTCCTTGGCTTGCACAAAATGGAGCTACAAAAAGGTGAAATGATATTTACAATGATTGTTAGTGATAAAAATCACTGTTGTTGTAGGGATTTCTTCTAGTGATCTGCCATACATATCTTTGAGCTCCCTACTTGCTCTTCCTCCCTGCATGTCCATCTCTTTGATTTGCATTAGTGTCTTGAAAAAATATTGGCCTACTTGCCAGATCTTCTTTGACTGCCCTGTTTGCTTGTGTTGTCCCTTCGCTCTGACTCCCTTCTTTGACTTTCATGTCTTGTACGTCCTGGTGTACCAAGGCTACTGCCAACACTATGCTTCTTTGATGCTCTCCTGACGAAGTCATTCGACATGGACGTCTGACAACATGGGCATGTATTTTTCAAACATCAACTGTTGTTGGTGGTTATTTTGATAAGAACGTGGACAATATAGTAGGAGGAAAATAATGCAGAAGGTCAGAGAAATACAGATACTTGATGAAGATGATAGTTCCATTAGGGATGCTTACTAGCTATCAAAATCCGACTCTATAAATGTAAGTTTCGGGTCTCAAGAGAGTGGAGGAATTGAAGAAAAATGAATGCTCTGTTTGAGTCCAATGAAATGGCCAGCTGCTACCCCTTGTGGGCACATATTTTGGTGGGATTGTGAGGTGGAATCTGGCAACCAGAACACAAGAGTGTCCACTGTGCCGTTCCCACATGGTACACAGTGACCTGGTTCCTATCTATAATGCACACTTCTGATCTATTACTGAAGACATCTTCTTTGAAGTCTTCTGGTTCTGGAAAAGTATATGAATTTTAGTATGTTGATCATCACAATTAGTAGGGGAGGCATATATTGATGACAGTTCGGTATTGCATCAAAAGAGAAGCAAGCAGCCAAGGCTCAAGCTAGGTGCTTATGTTGGATTTGGCCATCAACGATGCCATAACTTTGAACAGTTTGGAGGGTTCTATTGGAGATAGCAAGACTTCGAGTGTTTCCTAGCACTATTGCTGCCGCACAGTAAAGCTATTAAAGGTGGCATTAAGGAAGTAGGTCTGAAGAAAGGAAAACACTATGAATGGATAAACGAGAGAATGGCAATAACAAGGGGAGGAAGTGCATAAATACAACGAACTACCTAATCTTATGCTTGACAGAATATGTGAAGAAGAAGCTGACATTTGGACTCCAAAAGCGTTGTGAAGGGAAATATGTAGTGTTCAAGTTCATGTCGCAGAATATTACTTGCTGGTGAATTTCGTTGGAAAAAAAAATCATTGCAGTAGTCACCCTTGTAAAGAGACAGGGTCTTTGTAGAGCTTGCTGGGTGTTCCCAACCACGCGGTGCTGCTGTGGCTGGGGGGGGGAATGCTCAAAGGGGCTCTTGGCTCGCTCGTTTGGTGGCGACGAACAGAAAAGGGGGTGGCTATCATTTAAAAGAGGACAGATCGAAGGGGGGTGCGCAAGCAAGCGGGTAACAGATGGGAGAAAGAGGTCTGAGGTGCGCTTCGTAGCAACAAAGGAGGAAGGAGGCAGAAGAGGCTGGAGGCAGCGGGCAGTTCCTTTAGGAGATGAGTATCAGTGATCTCCATTGTCTGGCACAGTACTATCAGGCACTTGGTGGTCTTACACTCAAGTCTTCAGCTTGAGAACTGACTCTCAGTACGGTCCTTTTGTTGATGGAATCTGGGGGTGTGTATGCTACATATGACACTTTAGCATATTGAATATATTTCAAGTGAGGGAAGGTTCGGTCAAGTTGAAGTATTCACTGAAGGCAGAAGTAGTATTGCATAACAGATTTCTGGGATGCTCATAGATGCTGAATGGTGTGGTGCCTTTATGTCTCCGCTGATTACAAAGTGATCCATTTTAGAATTTTCTGAGTCTTGTCTGCCCTCATCTTACTCAGAGCTATGAAGGCTTGTGGTGTGCACAGTCTATGCGCAGAGCAAGAAGCTGTCCTAAGTTCCAAAGCTCTGTTTTATTGATTGATGGCAATCATATGGGGATTTGATTGATGGACAGCCAATGAGAAGAAAAAACAAAATCTGCATATTCGATCAACGACTGATCTGAGGGATTTATCCGACACGAGGAGGCCAATTCACGAATGCTCCAGAATATCTCGACGAGAGCGAATACCATATGAGTCTATTTCTGATGATGCTCACACTCATTGTACTTCAAACTATGTTCCCTTTCTGTTATGCTACTGGTGTTGGTACCCTCTACGCATTCTGATGATTTACTATTGATGGGACGTTTGAAGAGAAGTTTTCTGATAACACGAGGGCATTGATCTAAACAATGTTTGAATCTCACAAAGATTAGTGTCAGTCATCAGATTCTAAACTTCACGCGCGCATGCAGAGAATGATTTATGTGACAGGTAACATGAATTGAATTTGAGTTGTTTATGATGGAAGTTTTTGTCACATTTAATCTAAGGAGGGTGAGATTACATATGATGATGTGACATCTAAGTCTAAGTGCATACGTTTTAGATGAATCGATACTTGAAAACAAATGGCGATCAATTGGATTCACTTGCGCACAATTGTGCTAATTGATTCTGAGTATATTTTTATGATAAAAATATAATGTGTAAAGTTACAACTTTGACATGGATCAGATGTATTGAGCCTGAACATGATGAACCTGGAGGAAAGTTAGTTGGTAAATTCTGAAGTTCTAAATTTATTATGCATGAAAATTCTTATGAAAAAAGAGTAAGAGAGAAAGTGAGGTGAAAGAGTGGTGTATGTGAGTGTGTGAATTTGATTGTGTGAATATTTGAGTTGTGAAATGTGTGAATGGTAAAAGTGGGTGATTGTGAGTGCAAGTGATTGATTGGTAGCTCGTCTGATTCTGAGTGCCCCAATGTGTTTGAATGTGGGCGAAGGAGTATGCATGTATGTAAAATAGGAGTGGTCATGTGAATGAGTGTGTATGAAAGCACTTTGAGTTTGTGAATTTGAGGGGGTGATTCGTTGATGAGTATGAGAAAGTGTGCACTACACTATTCACGTATGTGCGGAGGTGTGTACTAGTGATTTGAGAGCGCATTTGTGTCTGTACGGAAGAGAGTGTGAGAACAATTGAAGGATAAGTAGGAAGTGAGGAGGGAAAGGAAGTTAGGAACTAGGGTGAGAGGGTAAGGTGAGAGGGTAAGAGAAAGTGCACGAGTATGTGTATGTGAAAAAAAGGAAGGAAGTGTGACCGGGAACCTATGAGCTAGTACATAGACATAGGAAGAATCCATTGCGAGATAATTGTGGGCCTTAGGTGATCCAAGTAAACCGATTCCGAGGGATTTGCGCAAAATAAAGGCTTCCACAATCATCTTTTCCGTGGGCTTAAGAGCATATTCAGTAAGTCTATCATCTTAGTCCTCGATGGGTTTGGAGTCACTTTTTATGGGATTTTGTTCTACATTTTAGAGGATACGATGGTTTATTATCTCCATTTTGGTATGATCACGCCTATAATCTTGGCACCTTACATTTGTTTTATATATTATTACTCCATAGAGGATATATCATATGGACTTAGGTCATTTTGATGATGTTATATGTTATGGAAGTAATAGTTTGAAATTTAGGTTGACATGGGAGATAGTAGACACCACTAAGATGGTTTCCCACCTTTAAGATGATCTTTTATTAGACTTGTTAGGGAGAATGATATGGGGAAATGACACATAGAGATGATCATGTACAATTTGTACATGAAGCTCAAGGGATGCCTATAGGATATATATATATTTATTTTGGAGGACGGAAATCTTCACAAGGGGAGAAGAAAGTAATAAAGTAAATCTAGGATCTAAGGGTCCGGTCAGTTCACAAAGATCTAAAATCGAACACCATTTGGGCACTTGTATGTATGGCCAAAGATCTAGAGACTAGACTTAAGCAAAGGTTCATATACTTTTAAGACATGGAATCCACCTAGCTTAGTGGATAAGTCTTAAGGGTGGCAAGGAGGAGGTCTTGGGATCAAAACCTATAGGTAGCAAGGTTTTTCCCAAGAGCTACATGATCTAGAGCATTGTGGACCGTTCTTTCTAACTTGCATCTCTCCACAGAAAAGGTGGTGGAGAATCAATCCACAAAAGAGTGATGTGGATTTGATTGAGAAAAGGATGGTTCTCAATCGATATTACTTTTCTAAAAGAGTGGTCCACATTGATTAGAGCAGCTATATATAGAGGCATATGGTTGGGAGGTAAATGAGACTCATCTCTATGTGTACATTGTCAAAATGCTTCATGTGGTTCTAGGATCAGTGTGTGTTTCGACCTTTGGTGTCACCAAACTTGAAGCCCCTCTCCTTGTCTTGATTGTCCATTTGTGATTTCGTACCTAAGACGGTTTCTTGTAATTGGTCCTCAGAATCTAAGCAACCATGGAGTCCATCTTTAAATCCAAAGGTGTATTCATTCTTGAATGCATGATCAATAGTGAGTTGATCCCATAGATCATTGTCGATTTTGAGGTAATTTCTGTAGTGCATGTCGTGTAATTCATTCGTTTGATTTGAAGCTAGAGCCATTGCTTGGGAGATGTGTATGGCATGATTTTTAAAATCTAAATTGTCTATTGGTTCCAAAGATGTGCCTTCTAGAAAGGCGAATATTTCTTTGTTGTTGAATCTATCAAAAATTATGCCGTGGATAAATTCTATACCAACAAAGTGATCATGAAGCCAATCTTAGCTTAAAGTTGCATCTTGTTCAAGATATTTATCATCATTAGCAAGAAATTCTATTTTCATGTTGGTGGTGTTGATGTGAAGTGGGATCTTGTGTACCTAAGTCAAGAAGTCTTAGGGACTTGTGCCAAAGAGACTAAATCTCATTTGCCACACAAGTGCGTATAGTGGGGAATTGACACACGCTTATTTGTCAATCCGATGAAACAACCTAACCAAGTGTATGAGGACATGTGCACACGTGATGGGAAATGAAGTGGTTTAGCTTATATGCATGAGAAAAGACTAATCTACCTCTCTAAATCACTCAAATACTGAAAGTGTTTGTCGTGATACCACTTACAACAGTTTTCACTAAATCAAGGATTTCTCCTAGCTCTAAACACCAAATATGCCGAATCGAAGGTTCATTTCGAAGCTCTCAATGAGACACATCTATTGAAGGTAGTTTCACTCAATTCTGACAAATCGTGCTTCAAGTTATGACCAAAACAGTGAATGGCAGAAAACACCCACACTCACTCTGCAACTTCTACTAGCTCACACACAATACAGTAGCTCAAAAACAGTGGGGAGGGGTAGACAACAGTCCGACACACACATTCCAAGCATTACACACACATAGAAGATCAAAGAGAAGATGAAAATTTGCAAGAAAGAAGCAATTTCGAAAATCAAGAGCTCTCCTTCTTCACAATGGCAAAAAGTCTCTACAAAGAGTCACAAAGTGACTTATATACATGTGCCCTAAAAATGGTCTTTTCACACAAGTGACCGACACTTTATTAACTAATCACTATTTTCCTACTATTTTACAAGAAATATATTACAATGATTTGGGATGATGCATCTAGAGGACTCCTCTAGTGCATTTACATGGCTTGAGGGAATTTCCTAAGACTTTGAAGAAGAAAAATTATGCCCATTAATTTGAAAATTTTAGGGCTCCTCTTTTGTGCCTCTTTGCTCTGTAACACTCTCCCCCTCTTTGTCTCTGTCGTCCCTTGACAGGCTTTTGCTTCTCGTTTGTAGCTCGTTTAAGAGTTCTGAATACACGCACCTAGTGGTCAAAGCAGCAACAAGGACTGTCAGACAATTGGTTATCTTATCCAAAATATGTCCTTTGCTTCTGTTTGCCCCTTGATATCCCGTACATCACAAATCTGGGTTGCTGTATTGAGTCGGACTGCCATGCATGCCATCTGTGACTAAGAATGTGATGTTCTTAGTCACTCTCTTCAGCTTTTCAGCCTCTACCTCTTTCTAACTTTTGGTCTTCTGATTTGTCTTTGTCTTCACATATCTGACTCTGTTGTATTGCTTTGAGCCTGTTCATTTTCTTCCATCGCATGCTATCAACGGGAGGATTATTACCTGCCAAGTATTGTCTTGCACTCATGGATACTTCCTGGCCCTGGTCCGTCCTTCCCATGAAATGTCCTGGTTGTTGATATTCTTTAATTCCATTCCTCAGGACCTAGATGTTTGGCATTGTTGCCTGATGCGTGCCCCTACGGGGTTTGGGTAGAGGGTGGTTATTCTGCTTTATTATCTTGATTCTTTATTTAGTAGTTTTGGTCTTTGATTTTCTTCTTCTTTGCTTCTTGCTTGATTCCCCTTCCACACGTCCCTCCTCCTGAACCTTGTCATCCCCGACAGGCTTTTTGTGGTGAGGTGAGTACATTTGTATAGCAGCTTGCTCTTGTTGATTAAGAAAATTGGCATGAAATATCATAAATTCTTTCCATTGGCTTGACTTCACTCCATCCTCTGGTGCTTGTCGGTGATTTGCAAAAAAGCTTGTTTCATAAGCCACCAGTCTTGCATTAAGATTCGAAGTCATCTTTACAAAAATTTCTGAATCAATTTCGAAGAAGCCAGTAAAAAATGCTTCTTCAAAAGTCTGCATATATGTGCTCGGCAAGAACATAAGTTGTGAATAGTATGCCATAAGTGTTAATCGGCTCGGGATGGTTGAAAGATAAAAAACAAGTGCTTCAGATCCCCGCGTAATGCCGATGAAGTTCAAAAATGTATATTTGGTGTGTTGTAAGACTTTAATCACTGTCAGGAGCATGCTGAAAATCTTATTAGTCATTTTGACTGCTAAATTCAATACCGTCGCATATCGAGCTATCCAAAATTCCATGGTTTTCACCATGTATTCTTCTGTTGGAAGGTAATTATGCCATGGACTTGGTAACAGTGGATAATTAAGCCATTGATTATTTATGCTACCCTGGCGCTGTCCTTCCCAAAATTGCCACCAGGAGCATCTGTGGGGTACTGGACAAAAAGAGGATTCACCTGAAGTGCATATGGTGATGCTTCCCATTGTACCCGTTGTGTAGGGTTCTTTTCCAAAATTTTTTGCCTCCATATAGGATCAGCCCTATCGAACTCCTCTTGAGTATAGTTGAAAGTATTATGGTTGAACTGGAGGTTGGTGTCAGGCTCCTTATTTGCCGTGGTTTGTAGGTATTGCCGTGTTTGCTCTTTCAGGAGTCCATATGGTACATTAAACGGCTTCAATATTTGTTCCAAATTTTTGCTCTCAATTTGAGCTTCCTTCATGAACTTGATTACTTGATCTTCAAATTCTGCGGTGAGCTGGGACACTAGTAGTGCCCTCTCGTCTCGGCTCAGTTTTGCAATATTTCGATGATTCCGTTCAGATTGGATCTCCGTTTCCTCCCTTATCGACGAATGATGTAAGGGGGGGGGAGAGAGGACGTACCTCAATCTCCTCAGTAGCCGCTGTGGATTTTGGAACTACTGGTGTCCCCTCTGTTGCCTTCTACTTTAGCCGCTCTTGTAGCTACTGTATCATCTCATCGTTTTGTTTGATTTCTTCATTGGCCTTAGAAATTGTTTCCTTATTCTTTTGGATTAAGTAGGAAACCAAAAGAGTGGTATAGAGAGGATGTGTGTGTGTGTGTATATATGAGTATGTTGTGCTAGTTCTCCTAATGTTTTTTTTCAGGTACTCATTTTATTCCTTCACTTCTTGCTGTTAATGATTAGCAGAGAGTTAGCTGTTGAGCGTATTCTGAGTGAAAAGCTTTCTTTGTTGCTAGAATTTTGATAGTCTTAGAGAGAAAACATATATGTAGAGAGAGAATGCTCTCTGATTGGCACTGTCGTGACCAATTAGAGAAAAAGTATATTATTTTCTTTCTCTTTTTCCCCTTGATTCTGGCGGCAGTAGAACAGAGAGGACAGAGGGAGACGCGTGTTAGTAAGAGAAGACGTCAATTCTTCTGACTTTTGGCCTTTGATTGGTGCTGATCAGAATGTGGAGGAGAGAGTCTCGGAGTGATATGGAGTTCAAATAGTAACACCGATAGGGAGAAAATTCTGAGAACATGCGCACAGAAGCGCTTCTCTCAGGCTATGAAGTCGAGGAAGTGAGAGATTTCTGCTGTTGCACGTCAGAGAAAACAAATAACAGCAGCCACATAGTCGCTCTTTGGAGAGAGAAGTGCTGGAGGAGATGCTGATCTGGCTGTTAGCCGATGAAAGAAAATAACAGAGAGTGTTCAGAAGAGAGAGAGTAAGTGAGGTCTTAATGAAACTCTTCCACGGTGGCCTGACAAGTACTGGCGGCGCTCTGCAGAGAGTGTGCGAAGATCTGGAGGCTGCTGGCGGCATCTATAGCACGCGTACGACAGAGGGAGTTGAGAGAATGAAATTAATCAAACCGAGATTCAGTTGATAGATGATCTGGTCAGAGGTTTTGCGTCAGAGAGATTAGAGAGATAGGGAGTGATGTTTTTTTGGTTAAGTTTAACTTATCTCCCTCCACGGCGCTACGCGCGGCAGCGCGCAGAGAGAGAGAGAGAGAGAGAGAGAGAGAGAGAGAGAGAGAGAGAGAGAGAGAGAGAGAGAGAGAGAGAGAGAGAGAGAGAGAGAGAGAGAGAGAGAGAGAGAGAGAGAGAGAGAGAGAGAGAGAGAGAGAGAGAGAGAGAGAGAGAGAGAGAGAGAGATGGGAAGAGAACGAGTTTTTCGTGCCAATATGAGTACATATTTTGGACGTCCTTTTGCGGTAGCATATCTGAGAGAGAGAGAGAGAGAGAGAGAGAGAGAGAGAGAGAGAGAGAGAGAGAGAGAGAGAGAGAGAGAGAGAGAGAGAGAAAGAGAGTTGGGAAGAGAATGAGAGAGAAAGGAAGAGAGTGATTGGGTTTATATAATGTTAATTTAATTTTATTTATTTGGTTGTTTTTAGATTAATGAATAATTAAAAGTAATTAAATGTATTTGGTTTGAATTTTATTCAGTTATTATTAGGTGTTTAGCTTATGCATGAAGACATATACATCTATGCATGTGAGTATACATATAAATATTGAGTTATGTTAGAGTATAGTAATGAGTGATGATGAATGTTCATGAAATGATTGTACATGAGTACATATGCATAATAGTGTATGATTATGGGTATATTTGAGCATGTATTAGCATATACTAGCATGAGTGTGTATGGATAGTAAGCATGTATGTGCATATGTGTGAGTAAGTGAATGAATGAACATGATATGAATGTATAATGTATGCATACTAGCATGTGAATGTTTTAATTAGTATATGCATGTGTATGATAATGTAAGTTTATGTTTCTTATTAATTTTTTGTAATATTACTAATATCATAATGTTTTTTTTCAGAAACATTGATGAGTTCAAGCTATTGAAGTGAAGTAAAGAGAAGCAGCAAGATTGAAGATTCATTTAAATCTTATTTTCCAATTAGTCAGCTATCCAATTGATTAGACATTTATCCCTTTATTTAGACCTTCCATTTGTATTAGAATTATTGATTTGAACCATTAGCTTATCAATTAATTTATTCAAGCAGTTTTTCAACAATATTGTTTCCCATTACTTTCTTTGATATCTTCTAAGTTAGTTCAGGAGTCTGAGCACAGTACTATTGAAAACATAGAAAATGTTCCGCCAACTCTAGACAGACCAGAAACCTCTAGCTTACCTGATAGTTTAGTAGAAGAAACCATGATGGAACGCGTAACAGAAGAGTCACTAGTTTTAATCTCATATCAGGAAGCTATTGCTAGGTACGAGGCTGCCCGTCCTTACGGTCCATAGCTATTTAAACTATTTTAAGACCTTAGTTTCAGTCATAGAAATAGGTAATTTAAATTGTTTTGTCATTAGAACCCTTATTTTCATAAGCCTGAGTTTGCTACAGACACCCCGCGTGTGCCGAACGATTTAGGCGGATGACTTGATCCACCATCCGAGCATCTCTCACGACCCGACATTGGTGAACCTGACGTGAACAAACGGCGATGCAGCTCAGGTATAAATTTTAAATTTTGCTTGCATATGCATACATCGACAGGTTGAATTGCAGAAGCTTCTTCAACCCTGGAAGCTATGGCATTTACGTGAGCTTGCAATCTTCTTGGTGTCGAGGGTTGGTCTGGTGACCTGAGTGCCTCCATGAAGATTGGCAAGTAGGAGAACCTCGTCGCACCATCCCTTTCATCAACAATTGAAGCAAAAAACGCTCGCACCCATTTTAGCAAAGTATGTATTTAGATTTTTGATTCAAATCAATAAATGTATTGAATTTCACAGAAAGCACTGTTTTGAGCCTCATCTTCGAGCAGTTGGTATAATTTCTTTACCCTTACATTTTTGGGTGCAAAATTTTATTTAAGGTTGAATTATTGGTATAGGTTAAAGGCAACTATTTGTTAATCATAGGTTAAGGGTTAATCATAGCTTTACTTGAAGCATATTGGGATAGTAAAAACTTATCAAGCTGGACTCTAACGGAATTTCAGAATTAGTAGCTGAACATAAGGAAAGAGTAACAAAAGAAGTTCAGGATATAGTTAGAATTATTCAAGCTAGGTCAAATCAAACTACAAAAATGGACGAACTATTTCAAACTATGATGCACGAAACGCAAGGACAAAAAGTAGTTGAAACGTTATTAAAGGATAAAGGGAAATTTACTGGTATGAATGTTACGAATTATTTAGACACGTTTGAGGAATTAGCTAAGTTACACGGATTACCTGATACAAAATGGAAGTCCTATCTTGGACGACTTGCCATAAGTACAGTAAAATCTATTATGGATCTACATGACAATAAGGAATGGGATGAGTTTAGAAAAGAGCTACATAAAGAATTTTACTTAGAGGACTATAGTCAACACAATAGAGAGGGATTTATGAAATGGATTAGTTCTCCTAAGCCTCACATTTCTTTAACTCAACTCCATGGCGAATTTATGAAAAGATTCTCTCAATTACCTGAACAGGATAGAGTTGCCCTTACCCCAGATATCATTTTATATTTCCTTAAAATCTTGACTCCAGATATAAGGGTAGAGGTTGAGCGTAGGCTTGAAGAACCGGGAAAGAAATATGGGCTTACATATGACTGGGGTGTAGTGAAAACAGTGGTTGAGGCGGTTGCTCACATGAAGCAATGCAAAACACTTCTTTATGATTCAATGTCTCAACCATCTTCCATTTTTCCTCCGATTCAGGCAACTAGGGATACACATATAGATTCAAAAGTTGAGCCTACGGCATCCACATCTAGAGTACCAACTGAGTTGCAATTTGAGATTTTGTTTAACAAGTTGGACAATATGATGCATATGCACGAGAATATGTCTAAAGAGGTAGCGGCTTTGCAGAATGTGGTGTATGCTTTAAACCTACAAGATAAACCTGCAATGCAAGCTCATCCGACTATTTATCCTCAACCAGTAAATGCTCCAAATCCACCATTAGTAGCTCCGAATCATCCATTAGTACCTCCTAATCCACCTTTTATACCTCCTAATCCTCCAGTTGTACCCCAACCAATTCCTCAACCAATTCCTCAAGCATTTAGCCAAAGAAATTTCAATGAAAGGAGAAATGCCAATGTGAGGAGATGTATCTGGTGCGATGCCACAGATCATTTGACTTACACGTGAAGCATTGAAAAATGCGAAAGAGAAAAGACTTGTAATTGATATTTGATGGAGAATGTTAATCTCCAAAAGAACAACTTACTTTTGTGATTAGAGCACCTCTATACCAAGAGTAAGTCAAACACTTCACTAATTTAGAGGATCAATTGCTAACTTATCAGAAATTAACACATCTGTGAAGAAGATGAAACACAGAAAAGTCTGCTCCAGAATTTCTTCACATTGACTTATCAAATGTGTAAAGTTTTTTATGAAACTTTGTACGAATCATCTCCTAAAGATTGCGCATCACCTCCAAGTTGAATTACTTCAAAAGCTTTAGTATAACTTGAGAAATTGTCTTCACAAGTTACCTATATCTGAATCTACACTTCTGAGAAGTCGACTTAGACACCCCTAACTTCTTAACTTTGGTTCTCACAATATCTAACCCGTTTTGCCAAATGCTTTTAGCCACGAGTAGATCACCTTCCAACTTAAAGATTAAGTGCTTGCTTGCACAAAACTTTAAACTATGGAGTGAGCACTGACCAAAAGATTAAACTCGAAATTTGCGCCTGTTTCAGAGAACTGTAGACACTCAACACATATGAATGTTCCTACTCACAATTCTCCTAGCCTGTTTACAATTAGACTCTGAAATTCAGGTCACAGGCTCATTAACTAACAACTTAGATATCCTCAAAAGGATTTCATAATTGATCAAACACAGAAGGAGCAGACACGAAAAAATCGGGCGCAATATTTCTTCATTAACTCAGAAACTTACAACTGAGTGATGAGAGCTAACTCAAACTAATTTTTCTCTATCTCTTGACTCCTAACTTCCTCAATCTTGGCTTCTACATATGCTCTCATTTGCTCTCATACATGCCCCGACTTTTCTCAAGGTATTTATAGATAATTTGTACATAATTCTTACTGAACAAAATGATCTAAGTCATCTATGACTATGCTAATGTACATATGTGTACACTTCTCTTGTCCTCTGAATGTAATCTTCTTCCACACTTTAGGAATTGACTCTTCCTTCATCATTTGGTCTTCCAAGCCTTCAATTGGTGATTGGTATGCACCAACAGCTCCCCCTCAATCATCAATTGAGGTTTTCTCTGTCTTCTTGATACTTGCCATGTCTTTGAACCTTTGTAACTTAGGTCCATCCAAACTTTTTGTCATCATATCTGCCACCTGTTCTTTTGTTGGAGTGTACATCACTTCAATCTCTTTATCTAGTACCTTTTCCCTCAAGAAATGATACTGTATCTCTATATGCTTAGTCCTGGCATGAAAAACAGGGTTAGCTGCCAAATACAAAGAACTCATATTGTCTCCAAAAATTATTGGAGTACTATGATCAAACTCAAAACTCTTCATCAAGGTCTTCAACCATATGACTTCTTTTGCAGCTTCTACCATTCCCTTATATTCAGCTTCTGTGGATGATAAAGCAACTGTATGTTGCTTCTTTGAACACCAAGAAACTAGCTTGTCTCCAACATAACATAGATATCCATGAGTAGACCTTCTATCATCTGAGTCACCTGCCCAATCTGCATCACTAAACACTTTGATTCTTGTGTCAGAAGTGAAACCATAATACAAACCTTCACTTAGGGTTCCCTTGATATATCTGAGTACCCTTTGGGCTGCAATCCAATGAGTCTTCTTTGGACAATGCATGAATTGTGACAACACACCTACTGCATATGATAGATCTGGCCTTGTCAAGGTAGCATAGATTAAACTACCTACCAAACTCTGATATTTCTTCATATCATTGAACTCTTCACCTCCATACCTGCTCAATTTATGATTTACCTCCAATGGTGTAGTTGAGGTCCTGCAATCTTCCATGTTAAACTTGACTAGAAGATTCTTCAAGTATCTCTCTTGTGAAACATATACTCCATGTTGAGTATACACAATCTGCATTCCTAAAAAATAAGATAAGTTTCCCAAGTCACTTATCTTAAACTCCTTCTCTATTTGCTTCTTGAGTTCATTGATTCCTTGAGCATCTGTTCCTGTAACAATAATATCATCAACATAAATGCACATGTAAATGTATCCATTTTCACTTGCCTTCACTAGCAAGCTACTATCTGCCTTTGATGCTTGAAAACCACATTCATTCAAGAACTTGACCAATCTGTAATTCCAAGCTCTTGGGGCTTGCTTCAACCCATATAAAGCTCTCTTGAGCTTACACACATAATCTGATCCAATTGATTCCATAAAGCCTTCTGGTTGCTCCATATATACTTCATCTGCAATGTAACCATTAAGAAATGCATTCTTCACATCCAATTGTGATAATTTCCATCCCTTGCAAGTAGCAATAGCAATCAATGTCCTAATTGTAGACATCTTAGCAACAGGACTAAAGGTTTCATCATAATCTACCCCATAAGTTTGGGCATAACCTTTAACCACAAGTCTAGCCTTATATCTAGACACCTTACCATCAGCAAACCTCTTTGTTTTATATACCCACTTGCATCCAATGACTTTCTGATTCTTTGGTCTTGGTACTAATTCCCAAGTTTCATTTTCAAGTAGAGCATCATACTCTTCTTGCATTGCCTTCTCCCAATTCTGTTTACCTTTGGCTTCTTCATAAGTAGTTGGATCTTCTTCTGTTTTCACAATGTAGGCATAATCTTTTGTTGTTAGGAAAGATGTATCATAACTATACCTTATAGGCTCTTTCCTTTCTCTTGTAGATCTCCTGATTTCTGCACTTCTTGAAGTTTCAGCCTCATTTGATTCTGGATCAAATCTTGGCCCTTCTTCTACATGATCCTGCACTCTACATCTAGAGTCAACTTCATCAACAATTTCTTCACAAACTTTTACCTTTGCCTTTCCTTTCCTTTGAATTTCTTCAACACCTGTATACTCATTTGGTGATCCTGTATACCACATGTTTTGCTCATCAAATGTCACATCTTTAGTAACAAGAAATTGCTTTGTGGATGGACTCCACAACCTGTAACCCATTTGTCTATCATCATATCCAATAAACACATACTTTTCTGCTTTTGGTTCTAGCTTATGTCTTAATTGTGAAGGAACATAAGCATATGCAATACATCCAAATACTTTACAATGATCAAGACTAGGCTTCTTACCCCACCATGCTTCATAAGGGGTTCCTCCATCCAAAGCTTTGCAAGGCAACCTATTCACAAGGTATGTTGCAGTGTTAATGGCCTCTGCCCATAAGTAATTTGGACAATTCTTTTCCTTCATCATGGCTCTTGCAAACTCTACAAGAGTCCTATTCCTCCTTTCTGCTATTCCATTCTGTTGAGGGGAGTACCTGCAAGTCACTTCTCTTTTGATACCTGCATTCCACAAATAATCATCAAACTCTTTTGAGAAATACTCTCCCCCTCCATCTGATCTTAACCTCTTTAGCTTTTGTCCTGTGATCCTTTCTGCATAAGCATGAAAGTGTTTGAATGTCTTAAAGACTTCTGATTTGTCCTTGATTACATACAAAGTAATCCACCTGGTTGCATCATCAACAAACAACACATAATATCTGGATCCATTTATGCTATAGTCCCTTGAGGGACCCCATACATCTGTATGAACCAATTCAAGCATATTTGAATACTTGTATCCTGATTTGTTATAAGAACTCTTATGTGCTTTACCTAGTTGACAAGCTTCACACTTGTACACCATATGTTGCCCTTCAATGTTTGGCAATCCAAGCACCACCTGATTCTTTGACATCTCCTTTATAGCTCTCTCATTGAAATGACCTAGCCTTTTATGCCATAGGTCTAATTCAGATACCTTTTGATCTCCATAGGTAAACAATGCATGTCCCACATTACCTTGGACCTTGAGAGTGAACAATCTTCCTTCCTTTTTACCTGCAATTATGGTTCTATATCCCTGATTTGGATCTTGTACATAGACACCATCATTTGTGAATCTTACCTCATATCCTTTCTCCACAATTTGCCCTACACTTATCAAATTTTTAGGAATAGTAGGAACATAAAGTACCTTGCTCAGAAGTGTACTTCCATTTTTTGTCTTCACTGATCCAATGCTCTCCACTTTATGTTTGGTATTGTCACCTGTTTGAACTGTATGTCCATTCACCCTTGCTTCCATATCAGTCATTAAGGATAGATTCCCACTCAGATGGTTGCTACACCCTGAGTCAATATAAAACACTCTTTGATCTTCTCCCATTGATTCATGAGTTGCATTCAAGATAAGAGTCATGTCATCCTTCTGATCTGATGCATAATTGTAATAATTATTGTTGTAGGACTGAGATTGGAAGTTTCTTCCACCTCCTCTACCATATGATGTCCTACCACCTCTTCCTCTGAAATTACCTCTTTGGTTTCTGCCTCCTCTACCTCTTTGACTATAATTCTGATTGTTGTATCCTCCACTTTGATTGTTATACCAACAATCATTTGCCAAATGATTTGTTCTGCCACAAATCCAACAAGCTTTAGCATTATCTTTGTTCTTACCTCCTCTTCCTTTACCTCTGAAATTTGTTTTCCCTTTTGTGAAGTTGGCTTGATTTGAATTCCCTTCATCATCATTTGATTGCTTTCCCTTGCCATTCTTTTTCTTATCCTTAGAGTACATAGCTTGACTTGTACTTCTATCATTGTCTCCTTTAAGATCCTGCTCAAAGGTTAGCATATGTCCTAGCAATTGATTAAGGTCAGGAGTAAAGTGATCAAGTGACAACTCTATGGATAATATAAAAGGCTTCCACTTCTCATCACCTCTTAGACCTGTAAGTATTTGTCTTACCAACTTTTCCTCTTCAATATCTTCATCCACTGCTCCCAAGCTATCTGCAATATCTTTCATCCTTGCCACATAATCTGAAATTGATTGTGAGCTCTTCTTCTTGAAAGTTGTGAACTCAGCCCATAGTGAGGACTTCCTTGACTTAGTTGTATTTTGGAAATGCTCTTCCAAGGCATTCCAAACATCTGTAGCACTTTCTAAACCTCTGATGTGAGGTAGAAGATAATCATTTACAGCCATGTAGATGATGCTCCTTGCTTGAGCATCTTTTCTCATCCAAGTCTTCAACATTGCAAGCTCTTCCCTAGTAGGAATACTTGGATCTGCAAATTCTGGTTTTTCTTCATCTCCTGTAATAAATGATATAAGATCTTTGCTCATGAGGTGTGCTTCCATCCTCATGGACCATGCTGGATAGTTCTCCCTATCTAGCTTATCAATCTGCAAGCTTTCTCCCATCTTGTGTCCACCTGTGTATTGAAATCTTCAAGCTTTACAAACAATGTATGTACCTTTACTTTGAATTGAACTCCTTTTGCCTTTCTTGATGTCAATTTGTCTTCTCCCTAAGCTTTGACTCCAAGCTTTCACTTCTTGATCCTTCAAATGTTGAATCTCTTGAATCTGCAGCAGTCGGGATCCTCCTTTTCTTGAAATTGATGTCTCCTGCTCTGATACCACTGATGGAGAATGTTAATCTCCAAAAGAACAACTTACTTTTGTGATTAGAGCACCTCTATACCAAGAGTAAGTCAAACACTTCACTAATTTAGAGGATCAATTGCTAACTTATCAGAAATTAACACATCTGTGAAGAAGATGAAACACAGAAAAGTCTGCTGCAGAATTTCTTCACATTGACTTATCAAATGTGTAAAGTTTTTTATGAAACTTTGTACGAATCATCTCCTAGAGATTGCGCATCACCTCCAAGTTGAATTACTTCAAAAGCTTTAGTATAACTTGAGAAATTGTCTTCACAAGTTACCTATATCTGAATCTGCACTTCTGAGAAGTCGACTTAGACACCCCTAACTTCTTAACTTTGGTTCTCACAATATCTAACCCGTTTTGCCAAATGCTTTTAGCCACGAGTAGATCACCTTCCAACTTAAAGATTAAGTGCTTGCTTGCACAAAACCTTTAAACTATGGAGTGAGCACTGACCAAAAGATTAAACTCGAAATTTGCGCCTGTTTCAGAGAACTGTAGACACTCAACACATATGAATGTTCCTACTCACAATTCTCCTAGCCTGTTTACAATTAGACTCTGAAATTCAGGTCACAGGCTCATTAACTAACAACTTAGATATCCTCAAAAGGATTTCATAATTGATCAAACACAGAAGGAGCAGACACGAAAAAATCGGGCGCAATATTTCTTCATTAACTCAAAAACTTACAACTGAGTGATGAGAGCTAACTCAAACTAATTTTTCTCTATCTCTTGACTCCTAACTTCCTCAATCTTGGCTTCTACATATGCTCTCATTTGCTCTCATACATGCCCCGACTTTTCTCAAGGTATTTATAGATAATTTGTACATAATTCTTATTGAACAAAATGATCTAAGTCATCTATGACTATGCTAATGTACATATGTGTACGCTTCTCTTGTCCTCTGAATGTAATCTTCTTCCACACTTTAGGAATTGACTCTTCCTTCATCATTTGGTCTTCCAAGCCTTCAATTGGTGATTGGTATGCACCAACAATATTGACAAACGATTGTGCGACTATAGAACACATTTACCCTTAGCTGCCAATTGGGGAAAGGGAGGGATGCAGAAGCTGTATGAAAACCTTTCTGAGTCTTCGAAATCTGCTTTTGCTGTTAAACTAGAATATGTTGATAGTGACTCTGATTCCGAACAAACAAGGGAAACGAGGAACTACTCAATTGAAGCTTTGATAAAGGCGAGAGATGATATTATGCAGAAAACTGCGTGGAACTCTCCTGTCGATCAATTCTCGATATATTCACATATTGCGAATGTTGAAGAGAAAAGAAAGAGGGATGATGAGCAAGATACAAATGATTCAGGCAGACGAGACTAGAAGTAAGATGAGAGATGAGCCGAAGCCTAAGAAAGTTCAATTTGAACAAGGCGAAAGTTCTAAAACAAATGAGGAGCGAAGAAAAGAAATTAGGGAGGGTAAACAACCTGTGTTTAGTGAGCCAATTCAAACATCAGACAAAGTAGAGCAAATTCCTAGAACTGAAACAAAACGTGAAGAGAAACCAGAAAAGAAACCAAAACGAGTACCGAAAGCTATTCTTATTTCTGAACTTGAACAAAAAGTAGATTCAAAATAAATATTGTATGACATCTTATTAAAAAGTGCAGTAACAATGACTTTAGAACAAATCTTCTCAATAGCAAAAATTGAATTTAAGGAAAATTTTATTAAACTAATTAAAAGGAAGAGATTCCCTCTGTCACAAGAGGTAGAGATGCAAGATGTTGCCGATGTAACTCACTTGATTCATGAATCTCTTTCTTTAGACTCAGAAGATGAAGAAGATAATACCTGTAATGTGAACAAAAATTTCTTAGGGCCGATTGTACCAGATGACGAAACAAAAAACTCAGAGAGTGATTTTAGAAAAAGTTTCTGGGCGAGAGGCATACCAGAGATTAAAGTTAACTTAGGAGATCAGAAGAGATAATATTCTGCTTTAGCCCTAATTGACTCTGGGTCTGAAATCAATGTGATTTCGAAAGGATTATATGAAAAGTTTAAATGGCCTATTGATAAAAATCACGGCTGGATAATGCGAACCACGGACAATGGTTGTGGATCACTCCTAGGAGCATGTGCCAACATACCTCTAATGATAGGTGGAATCTCTGAGACATTCCACTTTTTCATTCAGGACAACTGCTCTTATGAAATTATCTTAGGTCAACCATTTATATGTGAAGCCAGAATGGAGACTAAAGTAATGGATGACGGCTCAGCATACGCAAGAATTAGATCTAAAGATGATCTACAATCACTCCAAGTTATGATAGTCAGCCCAAACAATGTACGAAATAGGGAGCAAATTAGGAAGACGCCCATCCGTTCTCATGAAAAGATACGCGAAGATCATATGCCTCTTCGTGAGTTTGGAACTTACTATGATCAAAATTTTGCCTAGATGCCACTGTTGAGCGAGACAACGGTGGTTCTTGGTTTGATGTCTCGCACTCATCTGTAGATATTTTAGATAGTTTTTCTTTATATTTTCCTTCATCATATTTGCAATTCAGTCATTATAAACAAATTTCTAAAAAAATTATAAAACATTATGAAAAATTTTATAAAGAGAAAGGATTCATTTCATCTGATGAACTCATTGAAACCATAATTGAAACTTTATCTTCAAACTCATTGATTGAAGAACTTCAAAATATTTTGCATGAAAAAGAAAATTTTAGATTTGTACTTTTAAATTCTATTGAAGAATATGATTTGATTATTAAATTTGTCATGAGTAATGAAAAGGAAGCAAAAGTAAATACAAAATACAAAACCGCTGATAAAAAAATTAAACCGATTGCCCAATCGTTACCACGAGAGAGTGAAGAGAAGTTTAGGCAAGTTACCAATGATCCTTATTTAAGAGAGCGCACAAATATAGGTCATACCTTCACAGAAGAAACTTTAAAACTAATCAAGATAGGAAATGATGAAAATTTTTTGTTACCCAAGGAACGTGAACTATTTCAAAGAGTGATTAGAAAGCATGGAAAGGCATTTTCTTTATATTCCCATGAGATAGGTTGTGCAGACCCACAAATTGTACCACCAATGATCATCTTTACAGTGCCTCACATTCCATGGAATCTTCGACCCATACCTGTTCCGAAAGCCCATTTACCAGAGTTAATGCGGCTTCTTAAGGAAAAGATTCACATGCGAATTTTAGAGCCATCATCTGCACCCTACTCAAATAGGTGGTTTACTGTTCCAAAGAAAAATGGCAAGTTACGATTCATTCAAGATTTACAACCTGTTAAAAAGGTTACTATTAGGAATGCAGGTACTGGGTCCATTGTAGGAGAATTCGCTGAAGCCTTCGCTGGTCATGCCATTTACTCAATGGGAGACTTGTATTCTGGCTATGATCAATTTCAGCTTGCTATGGAAAGTAGAGACATTACGACCATGAAAACTCCTTTAGGCTTAGTTCGCATGTGCACTTTGCCGCAAGGAGCTACTAATTCAGTAGCGCATATGATGAACGCCATGAATTCAGTATTACATGACTTCATTCTTAATATAGCCATGCCATTTATTGATGACATTCCTATTAAAGGATGTATTGAGAATGCGAAAGATGAAACTTTAGATTCCTCTGGCTGCAGGAAGTTTGTAGTAGATCATATCTCTGACTGTGAAAGGATTTTCCAGAGATTTGAAGAGGTTGGTCTCACATTCTCCATTGAGAAATCTGTTTTTGGTGTCAATGAGGTACTTATAGTTGGGCATTTATGTGGACATTATGGTCGGAGGCCATATCCACCTAAAGTCGACGCTATAAACAAGATTTCTGAAACATGTAGTAATATTAGTGAGGTAAGACGATTCCTTGGTGCTTGTGTGTTTTATGCCATCTGGATCCCACACTATGCACATGTTGCAAACTGTCTTTATGCTTTGCTAAGGAAGAATCGAAAGTTTCTTTGGACTGAAGAACACTCAAAAGCTATGAAAAAGTTAAAGAAATTACTTCTTGAAGCTCCTATTTTAAAGCGAGTAGATTATACTGATCAAAAGCCTATCATTTTAACTGTTGATACGAGCCCTATAGGAATAGGATGGGTTATTGGTTAGGACGATAAAGAGGGCAATAGGTATGCTGTGAGATTTGGAGCAAAGATTTTACACGATACGCAAAGAAATTATCCGCAAATTAAACGAGAATTATGGGGTTTAGTCACGGCATTAAAATCCGATAAAGAATATTTTATAGGTGCAAATGTAATAGTTGAGACAGATTGTCTACCTCTGATTGGAATGATTATAAACTATTCATCACCCGACATTGCCATGCTTAGATGGATTTCATACATCAAGTTTATAAATCCTGTTTTGATACATATTGCAGGTAAATCTAATCCTGTGGCTGATATGCTTTCTCGAGCTAGATTTGATAATGAGGAAGAAACAGAATTAGAAATAAATGCAATTAATTATGATTCTAAAGCATACGCATATGAACAGTTTAATATTGAAGAATACGAAGGAGAGTGGCAGGATATTGGGAAGTATTTAAGTACTTTGGTTAGGGCACCTTCATGGTCTTCAAATAGATTTCAGAATATTAGGAAAAGAGCTTACAACTTTTTTCTGAAAGAAGGTTTAATTTGGAGACATGCTAGGGGAAAAATTAGATTGCCACAACGAGGACTAGGTACTAAGGATCTTCAGTTACAAGTCATGAAGAGTATGCATGATACTTTATGGGCAGGACATAAAGGTTTTGTAGCTACATATGAAAAAATTAGAGAAGGATACTGGTGGCCAGGGATTTATGTTACTGTTAAAAATTATGTGAATTCATGTGACGTATGTCAGATTCATTCCTCAGTCAAACATAGGGATCCGTTGCATCCTACCTATCCACCATGCATCCATTATAAATGGGTTGTAGACTTAGTTACCATGCCCAAAGGTATCGATAAGATGAGATATATAGTCTTGGCACGTGAAGATCTTACGAATCATGTAGAAGGCCGAGCTTTAAGATCTAAGACAACTTTTAATGTATGCAAATTTCTTCTTGAGGATGTCATTTCACGATTTGGTTATGTAGAAAAGGTAGTGGCTGATAGGGGAGAGTTAGATGCGCAGGAGGCTAGAGAATTCTTTGCTAGGCATGGAATTCGCTTAGCCCTTACTACTGCTTACAACCCTGAAGCTAATGGGAAGATTGAACGAGGGCATTCTCCTATTATTAAAGCAATTTCCAAAGCTTGTAATGGAGAAATTAAGAATTGGCCAAAATATCTGCCATTTGCGTTGTGGGCTGATAGAATGACCTGCACTAGAACAACGGGGTATATGCCGGCAGAGTTGATGTATTGCCAGAAACCGATATTCCCTGTGCATACCCAAATTCTTACTTGGACTACTTTACCATGGGAAGATAATCTGTCGACAGAAGATTTATTAGCTCTGCGAATCCAGCAATTAGAGCAAGGGAATGAACGTTTAGAAGAGGCTATAGTTAAACTAAAAGATTCTCGACTGAAAAATAAGAAGTATTTTGATAAATCACATAGGTTAAGGCCAAAGCCGGTTCAAGTTAATGATTGGGTTTTACTGTATGATAGTACGTTTGATTCTCAATATGATGCCCGTAGGAAACTTAAAAGACGTTGATTTGGACCTTATGTGATAGTCAAAACCTATGATAATGGAACGTATGCCTTACGCGAATTAGATGGCACTCCTCTTAAAAACTTAATTGCTGGCAAAAGAATTAAATTATTTAAACAAAGAGATGATGAAATGTATGAAGTAATGTTTGAATGAATTTCTTTAGTGTGGGTTTCTTTTGCAGGAAAACCACGAGAAGATTTGAATATGAAATTTAATAATTTTGCGTGTCTAGCTGTTGCTGGTTGAGTTTTAACAGGTCTTTGAAGAACAAATTAAGATGCATAAAGATGAAGCAGATTGAAGATGAAGTTGATTTTAGGTCGTATTTTTCTTTGTCATACAATTTTGATTTATGTATTTTATTTGCATTCATATAAAACTAATTTATAAAGTCTGGAATGAAAAATATTATTTTATAAAGGACTCTATTTAACCATATTAGGAAAATAGACATAATTTATATTTCTACATTTATAGATTAAGTAAGATTTGTTAAAAATAGAAGGATTTGTAGTTCATTTAGATAACGAAAGTAGTTGTATATATGTAGGAGCATATTGTTGCATGATACATGTCTGTGAAAACCTAGATCTTTCTTGTCCATGCAGCTAGATCCTTAGCTCGGATTAAGGGGTTAAGCCTTTCCCCTTTAAAACAAAAAAGTAGAGTATATATATATATATACATATATATATATATATATATATATATATATATATATATATATATATATATATATATATATATATATATATATATATATATATATATATATATATATATATATATATATATATATATATATATATTGACATGGAAGTTATACCTTCTTCCACCCCAAAAAGGTATTTATATTTATTATTGATATGAAGTTTACATCATATTTATATGAAGAAAACTAGTTGTGGAAAAACACATCTAGTGATTAAAATTGGGCATACAAGGCGGCTGTCTGTCCAAGTAGATTTAGTAGATTTCTTTGGCATGCTTGATTGCTCATATGTGACTGCATATATATGATGAAACCTGCATTTGAATGAATGAAAATGAATTCTGTTTTATACTAATCTTTACATAGTTTATAAATGGATAAAATGTAAACTAATGTTTGTTGACTGAAAAGGTGAATAGTTTACCTTTATACTTTAATATGTTTTCATTGCCAGATGTAATTGAAATAAACTTCATGTGCATGTTGAAAAGATTTAAAATTTGATAAGATTAAATATATTTAAAAAAAAAAAAGAGAGAATTGATGCTTTTCTATGATTTAATTACAGGATAATCATTGAAAATGCTGCTTCCCTTAATCTGCAAGTTGGCCCATCGGGACGATGTGCAGGTTTGGTGGCGGTGGATGTCGGGAAGATTTGCATCTTCCAGTTGATGACCAGAGAAAATGAAAGCAACTTAATTGGTGAACTCTAACCTTTAATATCACTGTTGATCAGTTGTGTTAATTGGATTAACTATTTTGAAAGTGTTTTCAGGTATGAAGGATGAAGCAGGACATATGTTCATGTTAGGGTTTACCCTAATTACTCATTTAATGAGAATTTCCTATTTTTACATTCAAGAATTATGGGTATTCAGCCTAGGGTTTCTTGAATTCATGTGTTGTTTATAAGATTTGGTTAATGTTAAGGGTTTAGATGATTTATAATGGGTTAAAGCTAGGGTTCAGAAGGATTTTAATGGTCTAACCCAGGGGGTTTTATGGGTTTCCAATAGGTTTTCTAGGATTTACTATATTTAAAGGATTAACATAGATGTTATTCAAAAACATTAATATCTAAATTACATATTTATGTATTAAACATTAAACTATGTCATTAAAAATTACTTTAATTAAATATGTGTATTTAAATACTAAGGTTCTAATTAATTAAACCCTTAAACTAAGCTTAAATTAATTGATTTATTTAAATAAGAAATGTAGGCTAATTAGATTAAAATGATTAATTAAATAGATAAATAACTAGTGGACTATATGAGTGCTAAGGAAAAGAATGGTTTATAGAAGATGTGTAACTAAAGTAATTTAAGGAGTGGTTGGAGTAGAAGTTGCACTTAAAGTAGGTTAAAAAGAAACTTTAAATGAACGGTCTATATGGAAAAGGTGAAAAGAATGGAGCAAGTGTGTTGTGGGATTAAAGTCAATTTAAAGTGTGGAGAAAGTAAGTGGGTTAAAGAATGGATGAGAAATAAAGTAGGAAACCAAAAGAGTGGTATAGAGAGGATGTGTGTGTGTATATATATGAGTATGTTGTGCTAGTTCTCCTAATGTTTTTTTTCAGGTACTCATTTTATTCCTTCACTTCTTGCTGTTAATGATTAGCAGAGAGTTAGCTGTTGAGCGTATTCTGAGTGAAAAGCTTTCTTTGTTGCTAGACTTTTGATAGTCTTAGAGAGAAAACATATCTGTAGAGAGAGAATGCTCTCTGATTGGCACTGTCATGACCAATTAGAGAAAAAGTATATTATTTTCTTTCTCTTTTTCCCCTTGATTCTGGCGGCAGTAGAACAGAGAGGACAGAGGGAGACGCGTGTTAGTAAGAGAAGACGTCAATTCTTCTGACTTCCGGCCTTTGATTGGTGCTGATCAGAATGTGGAGGAGAGAGTCTCGGAGTGATATGGAGTTCAAATAGAAACACTGATAGGGAGAAAATTCTGAGAACATGCGCACAGAAGCGCTTCTCCCAGGCTATGAAGTCGAGGAAGTGAGAGATTTCTGCTGTTGCACGTCCGAGAAAACAAATAACAACAGCCACATAGTCGCTATTTGGAGAGAGAAGTGCTGGAGGAGATGCTGATCTGGCTGTTAGCCGATGAAAGAAAATAACAGAGAGTGTTCAGAAGAGAGAGAGTAAGTGAGGTCTTAATGAAACTCTTCCATGGTGGCCTGACAAGTACTGGCAGCACTCTGCAGAGAGTGTGTGAAGATCTGGAGGCTGCTGGCGGCGTCTGTAGCACGCGTACGACAGAGGGAGTTGAGAGAATGAAATTAATCAAACCCAGATTCAATTGATAGATGATCTGGTCAGAGGTTTTGCGTCAAAGAGATTAGAGAGATAGGGAGTGATGTTTTTTAGTTAAGTTTAACTTATCTCCCTCCACGGCGCTACGCGTGGCACCGCGTAGAGAGAGAGAGAGAGAGAGAGAGAGAGAGAGAGAGAGAGAGAGAGAGAGAGAGAGAGAGAGAGAGAGAGAGAGAGAGAGAGAGAGAGAGAGAGATGGGAAGAGAACGAGTTTTTCGTGCCAATATGAGTACATATTTTGGACGTCCTTTTGCGATAGCATATCTGAGAGAGAGAGAGAGAGAGAGAGAGAGAGAGAGAGAGAGAGAGAGAGAGAGAGAGAGAGAGAGAGAGAGAGAGAGAGAGAGAGACAGAGAGAGAGAGAGAAAGAGAGTTGGGAAGAGAATGAGAGAGAAAGGAAGAGAGTGATTGGGTTTATATAATGTTAATTTAATTTTATTTATTTGGTTGTTTTTAGATTAATGAATAATTAAAAGTAATTAAATGTATTTGGTTTGAATTTTATTCCGTTATTATTAGGTGTTTAGCTTATGCATGAAGACATATACATCTATGCATGTGAGTATACATATAAATATTGAATTATGTTAGAGTATAGTAATGAGTGATGATGAATGTTCATGAAATGATTGTACATGAGTACATATGCATAATAGTGTATGATTATGGGTATATTTGAGCATGTATTAGCATATACTAGCATGAGTGTGTGTATGGATAGTAAGCATGTATGTGCATATGTGTGAGTAAGTGAATGAATGAACATGATATGAATGTATGCATACTAGCATGTGAATGTTTTAATTAGTATATGCATGTGTATGATAATGTAAGTTTATGTTTCTTATTAATTTTTCATAATATTACTAATATCATAATGTTTTTTTTCAGAAACATTGATGAGTTCAAGCTATTGAAGTGAAGTAAAGAGAAGTAGCAAGATTGAAGATTCATTTAAATCTTATTTTCCAATTAGTCAGCTATCCAATTGATTAGACATTTATCCCTTTATTTAGACCTTCCATTTGTATTAGAATTATTGATTTGAACCATTAGCTTATCAATTAATTTATTCAAGCAGTTTTCAACAATATTGTTTCCCATTACTTTCTTTGATATCTTCTAAGTTAGTTCAGGAGTCTGAGCACAGTACTATTGAAAACATAGAAAATGTTCCGCCCACTCTAGACAGACCAGAAACCTCTAGCTTACCTGATAGTTTAGTAGAAGAAACCATGATGGAACGCGTAACAGAAGAGTCACTAGTTTTAATCTCATATCAAGAAGCTGTTGCTAGGTACGAGGCTGCCCGTCCTTACGGTCCATACCTATTTAAACTATTTAAAGACCTTAGTTTCAGTCATAGAAATAGGTAATTTAAATTGTTTTGTCATTAGAACCCTTATTTTCATAAGCCTGAGTTTGCTACAGACACCCCGCGTGTGCCGAACGATTTAGGCGGATGACTTGATCCACCATCCGAGCATCTCTCACGACCCCACAACGGTGTCTTGATCGGGGTGGATGGGGATGTTATTCACCTTCATTCCCTCTTCTACTTCATTGTAGTTTACTTCATTAAGTTCCTCACATTCTCCATCATCCTTGGATTCACTTTGAATGTCCACATTTAATAAGGATGTGTCGGGTTCTTCGTGTGCATCCGAAGATGAGCTTGAATTATCCAACCATATTTCCCTGTATCGATGTACCTTGGTCAGCTTCTTTTTTATTTCCTTGTCTTGTTGGGTCTGCTGATAATGGTGCCCTTGCACTGGTAGATTAATTTGACCTTCCATATATTGGTGGGTGTCTTCCAAAGCTCGCGTTAAGTCCTCTTTGATAATTGGTCGGTGCTCTTCAATTCTTGTCTTCAGGAGCACATGTGCCCTTTTTGTAGCTAGAACTTCAGCTTCTACTTGCTTTACCTCTCTTAATCGCTTTGTCCCTCTCATTTTGGGTTGAGAGCTAGTTTTTGCCTCCTCAACAATCTTGACTCCTTTTTTCTTTCTTGGGATTGTGGCGACCTTGGCATACTTAGCCATGGCTATTGATGAGGGCATTTCCTGGAGGTGCTCTCTAATGCCTAAAGCATGATAGATCAATATGGTGAAAGCAACGCTACTGTTCAGGAACGTCTTGTGATTCCATTGCTTCTTTGCCTCGAGTAGCCTTTCCTATATGTATGGAGTTAGATTAACTTGATTTCCAATTTGTTTAATAGCGTGTGATAGTAGTTGGACGATGATCTTCTGAGGAGCAGTGTATCGATGCATGTTGGGGAAGCATAAATGCTGATGAATTAGTCGTACTTCCTCTTCTATGTCAATTCGATTGATGTCGATGAAGGTCCTGGTCTTTGCCCCTCGGCTTTCTTCCTTCAATACAGTAGTTCCGTCCTTCTCCCATCGAAAAGTTTCTTTAATTAAATCATGTGTAAACTGAATCAGTACCCATTCACCTATTGCATCCATAACTCTGGCCTCTGGCACTAATGGATCGTGTAGTGCTGGCTGTAATGTATTCATCACTTGTGTGCATCTTTGAAAGTCGGGTTTGTAGATCGGCAGCTCAAAATATTTGTGTAGACCCGCTTTCTTCATGATGTCAATTGTAGACGCAAGCTCATGCACCACTTTAAAATCTTGGGACATAACCGGGAATTGATGATCTGTGTCCATGATTTTTATGGTCACTGAGAAGAGATACTCCCCAGCCGGTTGCTCTTCTCGAAACCAGTGTCCCTTTGCTTTAGTTACACTTTGTAGCGGAAATTCCAATACTTCTTCCTGAATAGTTGCTTCAGAATCTTCGGAGACCATCTGCACTTGTAATGAAAAGTGTGTTAGCTTCAATAGAAGATATAGCAATTGTGTTGTGCATTGTAGTGACATGTTGTCGTTTTGTCACTCCATTCCCATTGCTTGTATAAGTGATATCTCTTACCACATGTTTTTCATTTTCTTTTCTGAAAGAAAACAGGGATTAGTATAGCCGAAGCATTTATTTATTTACATAGTAGGTTCATTCCTAAGGAAGTTGAAGCTATGACCTATTCCCCATTGGAGAATGTGCACCACTAATTTTATTATGCACATCAAGTGCCGAATGCTTGGCCTTGTAATGTGGCCCTATCATGCATACTTCGGGTGCATTGGAATCTTCATGAGTGTAATTGGAATCTTCTTCATTCTGGTGTTCCATTCCTCACAATTGCTTTGGTTTCCAAATCCACTTTGTTTTCGTGGTGTTAGGTCGTGCCTTCTCTTTGGTTCCTCGAGCTGCACGTGTTTCTTTTGTTTTTTTTGTTGTCCGAGTGAGAGAGGTCTTTCTTTTCATGTTTCTATGACGAGTCTGCCTTGGCTTTGTTGTTTGTATGTGTAATGCGTCCTCCTGTTTTCTTATCTCTTGATTGGCTACTTGTCTGATCTTCTTGGGAATCCATATTTGTTGCCATGCTTGTTGAGCTTCAATCAAAGGCCTAGGAAGCCATACTTGCAAGAGTCATTTTGGCTCGAATTTCAGTAGAGAAGAATTCTCGCCCTCCTTTTTCTCCTCATGAGCTAGTGTTGCGATCTCTGATTTCTTCACTTGATCGTTGCGTACCCATTTGAAGCTTACCTTTCCTGGATGCGATTATTTGATGGTGGTTTTCCAAATTGGCGATCCTTCTGTCGTGTGAGAAACTCTCAGAGTGTTGATCTCCTTGATGTCTTGCCGTTCACCAATTGAATAGGATGAATTCACTTCTTCCGTGGACATGTTAGGGTTTGAACTTCAGACTTGCTTCTGAGGGATTGAGGCTGGAATCATGTTCTAAGTGCTCTTCTTTGAGTTCTTCTGCACTTTTGATGGCTTCTGGTTTCTGTGAGGGCTTCTCCCCTAATAGACTAAAAATTTCCTTGTGCCCTATCGTGGTTAAAATGTATCCTTGCGCTAGGTGGATGCTTACTTCATTCTCAATGATCCAATCTTGTCCTAGGATCAAGTTTTCTATTAATTCTTCATCTTTGCACACTAAGACTCGTTGTTCCATGGAGTCATAATCCTTTGAAGATCTCTGATGACAGTATTTCATATGCAACTGAGTCCTGCTCCTGAGTCTATCAAATCATCTATTAATTGGTACTCTGTCTTGCCAATCCCTAGGTTTAAATAAGGCTGGGACATGTTGACATTAGTCGTGTCTGACTTATGGACCTATCGCTCTTCTCCTTGGAGATACCGTTCATCTCGTTGCCTAATCCATTCCTTCCATTTCTTAATGCGTTCTAGGTCTTCCTGCCGTGCTTCTTCTCTAATCCGTTCTTTGTCTTTCTTCCTATTTTGCGCACCTACAAGACATGCTAACATTTGATCCGTCAATGGCTCCATGAACCGTTTCACTCTACATCCACTTATGTAGTTAGGAAGTATATCTCCATCTAGAGTGGCTAGATTAACTGCTCCACTCGTTGAGATCCTATTAATGATTAGAGGTCCATATCCGTGTTTTTGTAACTTCTTGGCATGTTGCTTCAAGGTGTAGACTAGAATTAGGTCTCCTTGTTTTAGTCCCTTGTCCTTTATGTGTGCATCATAATATGCCTTTTGCCTTCTCTTGGCCGCATAGATTCCAGCAACAGCCTGCAACCGAGTTTCATGTAGCTTCTCAATTTGGTTTAATTGTTCTGATAATTCATGTCCTGTCCATTCATATTGTTGGGCTACTCTCAAAGTGGGTATCAAAAAATCAACTGGTAGAATTGTGTTCTGCCCGTATACTAAATTGAATGGGGTAGTTCCAACCGCAGTCTTATACGTGACTCAGAAGGCCCAAATTGCATGATGCAATTGTTTGTCCCAGTCAGACCTCCCATTATTGACAATCTTTGTCAATACTGTGCATAACACTTTATTGGAACTTTCTGTTTGACCATTGGCTTGGGAGTGGTATGGGCTGATTTTTTTATGGATCACTAAAAATTCATTCATCAGAGACTCGATCACGTCATTAATGAAGTGCGTTCCTCGGTCACTCACAATCTCAATTGGTAATCCAAAACGAGTGAATATATGCTCAAAAAGAAACTTAGCCGTGGTTTGAGCATCATTCTTTCTAGTAGCATTTGCCTCTACCCATTTTGTCAAATAATCAATGGCTACTATGATATATTCGGCATGTGACCCTTTTGCTGGTGGGTTTATGGGTCCTATGAAATCAATACCCCATTTAGAAAAGGCTCTGGCATAAACCATAGGTCTCAATGGCATGTCATCTCTCCGAATCAGCTATTTAGCCCTTTGGCATGTCTCGCAACTTCGTACATAGGTCTCCGCATCCATATGCAAAGTTGGTCATGTGGGCGATTAACTTTCGCTCTGATACCACTTGTTATGGTCGACGCGACAAAGGCCCAAACCTTGTCAAGCGTGCGGAATTTGTTGCGCCACCAAAAATTGGTTGCCAAGCTAGAGTGATATTAGAACACCTCTATAATCAGCAGTAGCTCAGCAGAGTTACTGTCACTCAACGTATAAGACTTCGTTTTGAATTTACTGAGAAATTCACTGGGACTTCACCGGACTGTTACTGGACTGCCACCGTAATTATACCGAAATCTTACCGGAATCAACTCCTATTCTATTTGTAATTACTTCAAGTGAGTATACAAAAAGTAAGGAAGTGATGCGTGAACTTCCTTCACTGAGTGAACTCTTTCTGAAGTTTAAGAGAAAACTTCTCCGGTTCAGAATGTCCTTTTTCAGTTAGACTTTGTACTGTGTGTACATATCCATTTCACCGAAATCCTTGACGAACTGATAGTAGAGATGTCTAGCTATAAGATAAGCTAACTCATACAAACCTTTAATTTACTCTACGAAATATACTTCGTTATTCTACCGGAAAGCCCATTTTTTGAGAAAACTGTAATTGACCGAAAACATTCGTTGACTGAGAGAGTATCGAGGGACACGTTTACCAGCAAACTGTAACTGTTAATGGTTAACGAACTTTCTACCGTAACACAAAAATACTCAGAGTTCTCCACATATGAACACTGCGCGCAAACTTCCACATGAACATGTGTTTTCTATTAGAGAAGATGTGTACAAATTAACTTGGCCTCTTCTTGCTCAAGCTATGGAAACTCTCCTATACTGAGTAGTTTCTTCTACCATCTCTCTCAGATGAACACCTGACATTTCAGGTTTCTATTATTCATCTGTACATACGCGATCTATGGCGTCTTCTGAAAAACTTCTCACTCACTCTTTCTTCAGTCTCTATACATACGCGATCTCTGGCATCTTCTCATTTTCTCATCTCTCTGTTCTCTCCCTCTCTCTTTTTTGACCTTTGTATGTGCTCTATTTATACTGCGCACTCTTCTCATGCACGTTCTAGCTCACACTTCCCTCTTTTATTCTTATGCACGTTCTCTCTGTATATACAGTTTGATTCGGTGTAACGAACTCTGATTCTGCAAGATTCTGTACTGTACATAACGGTCGTGAATTTGTCCCTTCATTAAGGCTTTTGATTTTCTGAATATTTGATTCCGCTTCTCTTTATCTTCCTTTGTCTGTACGTCAAATTCGTGAGTGATTCTTCAACAGCTCCCCCTCAATCACTAATTTGACTCTTCCTGTCTTCATATATTTTTCTTTCTTTTATACCTGCCATTTCTTTGAATCTGCTTGTCTTTGTTCCATCCAAGCTCTTTGTCAAAATATCTGCAATCTGATCTTTTGTCAGAGTGTATATTATTTCTATCTCCTTTTCCATTACCTTTTCCCTCAGGAAATGATACAGAATTTCTATGTGTTTTGTTCTTGCATGAAATACTGGATTTGCTGCAAGATACAGCGAGCTCATGTTATCTCCATGTATGATGGGTATACCTTGATCAATACCCATGCTTTTGAACAAGGTCTACATCCATATCACTTCTTTAGCTGCTTCTACAAGTCCTTTATATTCTACTTTTGTTGACGATAAAGCCATTGTGTGTTGTTTGTTCGAATACCAGCTCACTAGCTTATCTCCTAGGTATATCATATACCCATGTGTTGACCTTCTGTCATCTTGACTTCGTGCCCAGTCTGAGTCACTGAATGCTCTCAGCTTTATATCTGACGTAAAAGGATAATATAATCCTTCCTTTATAGTTCTTTTTATATATCTAAGAACTCTCTGTCCTGCAACCCAATGTTGATCCTTCGGACAATGCATAAACTATGAGAGAACTCCCACTGCATAGCTAAGATCCGGTCGTGTTAGTGTAGCGTAGATTAGGCTTCCCACTAATGACTGATATTTCCTCATATCTTTAAACTCTGCACCACTATATTTGTTGAGTTTATAATTTGCTTCAAGCGGTGTTGAAGCTTCTCTGCAATTCTCCATATTAAACTTCTTCAGTAAGTTTAGGAGATACCTTTCTTGCATAACATATACACCATGATCTGTGTATGTGATCTCCATTCCTAGAAAGTATGACAACTTTCCTAGGTCACCGATATGAAACTCCTTTTCGAGTAATCTCTTTACTTCTTTAATTCCTTCATCTGACGTACCTGTGATTATAATGTCATCTACATAAATGCAAATGTAGATCATACCTTCCTATGTTCTCTTGATGAGTAGACTTGCATCTGCTTTCAAACTTTGGTATCCAAGTTCATTGAGATATTTCACAAGTCTTTAATTCCAAGATCTTGGAGCTTGCTTCAGTTCGTAAAGTGCTTTTCTTAATCTGCAAACAAAATTTGGGTATCTGGAACTTACAAACCCTTCCGGTTGTTCCATGTAGACTTCATTTGATATGTATCCATTCAGAAATGCGTTCTTTATATCTAGCTGACTTAGCTTCCATCCTTTTGATGCTGCTATAGCAATCACTGTCCTTATGGTTGACATCTTTGCCACCGGACTAAACGTCTCATCGTAATCTATGCCATGCTTCCGAGCATAGTCCTTGATAACCAGTCTAGCTCTGTGTCTGGCTATCCTTCCATCTGCAAGTTTCTTAACTTTGAAAACCCATTTGTTTCCAATCACTTTCTTACCATTTGGTTTCGAAACAAGTTCCGATGTCTTGTTCTCTTCTAGTGTGCTAAACTCTTCTTCCATTGCTTCTTCCCATTGCTTCTTGCCTTTAGCTTCATCATAGTTCTGAGGTTCTTCATCATCTTTGACCATATATGCGTAATTTTTCTGAGTTATATATGAGGTATCATAAGAATACCTTTCTGGTTGTCTTCTATTCCTGTTTGACCTTCTTGGTTCAAACTCTTCATGTGTATCTGAATACACGTCTTCATCAAATCCCTGTTCATCTCCATTTCTTATACCTCATCTGATCCTGGACGTACTTGCCTGCATATGATCTTCATCTCTATTCACCTGTACAATTGATTTCCCTTTCTCTTTTCTTCTTTCCTCTTGTTCAAATTCTTTCGTTGTATGACTTTGATCTGCATACCAGCTTTTCTGTTCATCAAATGTAACATCTCTGGAAACAGTAAACTGTTTTGTTAGAGGACTCCATAACCTGTAGCCCATCTGCTTTTCATCGTATCCTACGAACACATATTTTTCTGCTTTTGGTTCAAGCTTATGTCTGAGTTGCGATGGTACATAAGCGTAAGCTACTGATCCAAACACTTTGCAATGATCAAGTGTTGGCTTCTTTCCCCACCAGGCTTCATAAGGGGTCATTCCATCTAAAGATGTACATGGTAATCTGTTTACCAAGTATGTAGCTGTATTTACGTCTTCAGCCCAAAGATAATTTGGACAATCCTTTTCCTTTAGCATAGCTTGTGCGAACTCAACTAGAGTTCGGTTTCTTCTTTCTGCTAAACCATTTTGTTGTGGTGTATACTTGCAGGTTATTTCTCTCTTAATACCTGCATTCCAAAGATAGTCATTGAACTCTCGGGAGAAGTATTCTCCCCCTCTATCAGACCTCAATCTCTTAAGCTTTTGACCTGTGAGTCTTTCAACATATGTATGAAAATGTCTGAAGGCTCCAAACACTTTTGATTTCTCTTTCAAAACATATAACGTGATCCATCATAGAACATAATACCTCGATCCGCTGATTGATCCTTCTTTTGTTGGACCCCATACATCTGTATGAATGAGTTCGAGTACTCCATCATGTTTGAATCCTTTCTTCTAAAAAGGTAACATGTGGGCTTTTCCCATCTGACATGCTTTGCACTTGTGAATCATATGTTGATTCTGTACATTTGGTAATCCTAGTACTGATTGATTTGAAATCATAGCTTTAATTCCTTTTTCATTGAAATGACCTAATCTCTTATGCTAGAGATCAAGTTCTGTAATCACCTTTTCACCATGTGTGAGCAACACTTGGCCGATGTTCCCTTGTACTCTTAAAGTAAAGAGTCTGCCTTCTTTCTTACTAGAGACAATCTGATTATATCCATTCTCGGGATCTTCTACAAATACACCTTCATTTGTAAATCTGACCTGAAAACCTTTCTCAACTATCTCTCCTACACTCATTAAATTTTTCGGTATTGTCAGAACATACAAAACATTGGTTAGCAAATCTGCTCCACTTTTACATTTCACTTTTCCAATTGAATGTACACTATGCCTCGTATTGTCACCTGTTTGAACAGTATGACTGGAACTACCTTTTTCCAATTCTGACATCAATTCTATATTTCTTGACAAGTGATTAGAACATCCAGAATCAATGTAAAATACCTTTAGGTCTACGTTATCTAATGTACTGATTGAGTTCATCATCAATGATGTATGACTTTCATTCTGAGTGTCATTTGCGTAGTTGTTGTAGGTGGTGTTGTAGGATTGATTCTGTCCCCAAATTCTTGCTCCACCTCTACCATAGCTTCCTCTTTGATTTTGTCTTCCTCTTTGAAAATTACTCTGATATCTTCCGCTTCTGCCTCTGCTATTACTGTTCTGATTTTGATTTGATCCTTGTTGATTGTGCCAGCAATCATGAGCCAAATGATTACTTAGTCCAGAAATCCAGCAAGCCCTTTTGTTGTTATTCTGTCTACTTCTTCCTCTTCCAAAACCTCTTGCTCTTCCTCTACCGGTGCCTTTACCTCTTGCATAATAAGCTTGAGAACTCAACTCTTCTTCGTCTTTTGACTTACCTTTGTCTTTCTTCTTGTTCTTCATGTACATTGCAGAACTTTGTCCTTTATCTGCATCTCCTTTCAGGTCTTGCTCATATGTGAGCATCAAACCAAGCAACTGATTTAAATCTGGTACAAAATGATTTAAAGAAAGTTCAATTGAGAGTACGAAAGGTTTCCACCTTTCATCTCCTCTCAAACCTGTTAGCAGTTGCGCTATCAATCGGTGATCTTTGACATCTTCATTTATGGATCCAAGACTATCTACTAGATCCTTCATCTTAGTAACATAGTCACTAATGCTTTGACTCGACTTCTTTTTGAACATTGTGAACTCGGACCATAAGCTAGCCTTCCTAGCTTCCATAGTATTTTGGAAATGATCTTCCAATGCACTCCATATGTCCTCCGCTTTCTCCAGACCTCTAATATGCGGTAGTAAATGGTCTGTAACGGTATTATAAATGTAAGCTCTTGTCGTTGCATCTTTCTTCTGCCACAGCTTCAAGGCTTCTAATTCTTCTTTTTCCGATTGACTATCATCTTCGAAAGTCGGCTTCTTTTCTTCTCCGGTCACATACGTCTTTAAGTCCTTACTCATAAGTAAGGCTTCCATGCGCATTACCCATGCGGGATAATTATCTATGTCCAATTTATCAATTTGGACATGATCTACCATGATCTTCTTGTTTCTGTTACTTCCGTGTGACCTTTTGAGAATCTTTCTGCTCTTCAGAATCTTCCTCGTTCTGGTTCCACTGTTGTGGCCAACCTGCTCTGCGATACCAGTTTTGGTATGCTGGCTCTGACACCAATTATGGTGAATACTCTGGCTCTGAACCCACTTCTTGGATCTCACGGTTCTGATACCACTTGTGGGCGATTAACTTTCGCTCTGATACCACGTTATGGTCGACGCGGCAAAGGCCCAAACCTTGTCAAGCCTGCGGAATTTGCTGCACCACCGAAAATTGGTTGCCAAGCTAGAGTGATATTAGAACACCTTTATAATCAGCAGTAGCTCAGTAGAGTTACTGTCACTCAAACGTATAAGACTTTGTTTTGAATTTACTGAGAAATTCACTGGGACTTCACTGGACTGTTACTGGACTGTCACCGTAATTATACCGGAATCTTAACGGAATCAACTCCTATTCTGTTTGTAATTACTTCAAGTGAGTATACAAGAAGTAAGGAAGTGATGCGTGAACTTCCTTCACTGAGTGAACTCTTTCTGAAGTTTAAGAGAAAACTTCTCCGGTTTAGAATGTCCTTTTTCGGTTAGAATTTGTACTGTGTGTTGTTGGAGTTAGACGTCTGCGGAAGCACGCGAACAACACAAGGAAGAAGAAGAAGCTTGGAGCACAACACGCAAGCTTGAATGTATTACTAGAGAATGTACAAAGATAAGTAGCCCATTAGGGCAATAGGCGTATATACAAGCCGGGGGAAAAAAACCTCCTAAAGAGGGAAAAAAGTGCCCTGGCGGTCCTAGAGTGTTCACACACATCACTACCTAAATATATCAACAAATCCCCCCTGGGAGTGATGCGGTGAGCCCAAAGGAAGTAAGCCCAAAGCTTTGTGGAAAGCTTCAAACTTCTCCCTAGGTAGAGCCTTTGTGAAAAGGTCTGCAATGTTCTCCTGCGTGGGCACATATGCCAAGCTGATCTCCCCAGCAGAGAACCTCTCCCTGACATAGTGATAATGCACCTCAATGTGCTTAGTGCGAGCATGGAACACAAGGTTCCTCGCAACTGCCAATGCGCTCTAACTGTCAGTGAAGATGGTGGTGGTAGAAGACTGGCCAACACCCAAATCAGCCATAAGGCGTCTGAGCCACACACACTCAATAGTCCCTGAGAAAGCTGCCCTATACTCAGCCTCACAACTGGAAGTGGCCACAGTAGGCTGCTTCTTACTCAACCAAGATATACATGAGCTACCAAGCATGAAGCAAAAACCACTAGTGGACACACGAGTGTCATAGCAACCAGCCCAATCTGAGTCAGAAAAAGCATGCAAATCTGGCGGTAGTGATCCCCCCTTGGGATAAAACAACCCAAGTAGCCGAGTACCACTCAAGTAGCGAAAGATGCGCTTAACTGCCTTCCAATGCGTGACTCCTGGGCAATGCATAAACCTGCTCATCTGTGAGACAACAAACTGAATATCTGGCCGAGTAATGCATAAGTAAATCAAGCATCCAACAGCCTGCTGATAGAGAACAGCATCAAATGCATCTCCAGCATCATGAAGACTCAATCGTAAACCTGTCTCCATAGGAGTGGCAATAGGCTTACAGTCTTCAAGGCCAAAATGCTGCAATAATATGTCAATATATTTTGTTTGACACAAAGCCATTCCACCATCAACTTGCATAAACTGAATGCCCAAATAGTGATGCAAATGCCCCAAATCAGACATCTCAAATGAGGCATGCAAATCAGCCTTAAAATCAACAATATACTTCTCAATAGGACCAGTGAGCAGCATGTTGTCTACATAGACAACAATGATCAGAAGCACATCATTAGCACGCTTAACATATAAGGTGCTTTCAATTGGACTGTTCTCAAAACCATGTGCAATCAGATAGGCATGTATCTTCTCATACCAAGCACGTGGTGCTTGCTTTAAACCATATAACACCTTCTTTAACGTGCACACCTGGTTTTCATGCCCTTTCTTCACAAAGCCACGGGGCTGAAAAACATACACTTCTTCATGCAAGTCACCATTCAGAAATGCTGTTTTAATGTCCAACTGATGTACATTCCAACCATGATGGGTTGCAAGTGCACAAATGCTCCGAACAGTAGTCATACGGCATGTAGGTTCAAAGGTCTCATCAAAATCAATGCCTCTTTCTTGCGCATAACCCTTTGCAACAAGCCTAGCCTTATACCTGTCAACTGTACCATCAGGTTTACGCTTCAGCTTGTATACCCACTTAGTGCCAATGGCCTTCTTGCCAGGAGGCAAGTCACATAAAGACCATGTACCATTCTTCATTATAGCATCATATTTAGATTGCATAGCAACCATCCAATTTTCTGAATTCTGTGCTTCATCAAAAGAAACACGCTCATTCTCATCACAGAGACTAGATGCAGCCATAGCATAGCAATCTGATGCAAAGGAGGCACTATGAGAGCCTGAACAAGTACGATATGACAAAGGTGCATCTAATTTGCTATCACGCAAAGTCTGCACCAGCCATTTTGGCATAGTTTTTGCCTGCTCAATATCAGCTCTCTCATTAGCAAGTGCATCATGTAAATCTGCATCAGAAATGGAGTGATCTGCATCATCATATGAAACTTGCAAAGGCTGAGAAGTTGCCTCATTAGGACCAGCACTAGACTGTCCACCTATAAAAAGAGGCATCAAAGTATCATACATGTCTTTGGAGCTAACAGATGTCTCCTTAGTACATGAAAGCAATGGCTGAATAGCATCTTCCAAAAATACATCACAGCTAACCAGAATGCGTTTAGTCTGTGGATGATACAGGCGATAGCCTTTACTTTCAGAACTGTATCCAACAAAAATACATTTAACTGCTTTATCATCCAATTTTCTGCGATGTTGTTCAGGCACTAATGCATATGCCAAACAACCAAAAACACGTAGATGAGCAACAGATGGCTTGCGGTCATGCCAAGCCTCATATGGAGTGATAGATTGCAGTGCTTTAGTGGGACACCTGTTCAGTACATATGCTGCACACAGGACAGCCTCAAGCCAGAAACTATGAGGTAAAGCCTGACTCTTGACCATACACCTCGCCATCTCCATGAGAGACCTGTTCTTCCGTTCAGCAACTCCATTCTACTTAGGTGTATACGGCACTGTACACTGGTGTTTTATCCCACGTTCAGTCAGAAATGCATTAAAATCTGAAGACATATATTCCCCCCCTCGATCAGAACGGAGGGTGCCCATTTTACATGCTGATAGATTTTCAGCCAAAACCAAAAACTGTTTGAAGCACATGAACACTTCGGACTTTGCTTTGAGTGGATCTACCCATGCATGCCTGGAAAAATCATCAATGAAAGTCACGAAGTAAAGGTAATTTCCAAAAGAGGGTGTCTGCATAGGACCACAGACATCACTATGTACAAGCTGCAATTTCTGCGTAGCCCGAACTGAACCATCTTTTGGAAAGGAAGAACGCTGCAGCCTTCACAAACATGTTTTCTAGGTGCCTCAAGTTTGGGCAAAGAGGACACCATTTCAGATTTCTGCAGGCGTAGCAAACTAGCAAAATTCAGATGACCAAAGCGTGCATGCCAAAGCTTTGCATCTGACATAGCCTGAGAATCTTGAACTGCACATGCCGAATCATTCATAGATCTTTCATAGTCTATGAGCTTATACAGCCCACGACATAAAATGCCAGAAGCAATAATCACATCGCCATTTGAGAGATCATGAACTGTACACCTGTCATCAACAAATTTCACAAATAAAGCCCAATCTTGGCTAATGCAGAAACTGATAACAGATTCTTTTTTATCCCTGGCACAAATAAAGCATCTGACAAAGTGAAAGAACTACCATCAGCAGTAGTCAAAATGATCTTACCAACTCCCATAACAGGATAAGAGGAGTTGTTGGCACATGTAACAGTATTCCCTATAGGGGCAGGCTCGAGTGAAGAGAAGAAACTACGTTGCAAGGTAATATGTTTGATCGCCCCACTGTCAAAGTACCAAACATCTGAGTCTACTGCAGACATGCACTGATCATGAGAAGATGGGTCAAAACTGTAGACAGTAGTAAATGCCCATTCTTCTTCCTGCACAAGATTTGCTGACTCTGTTTTTGGTGTAGAGGCCTCTGCAACAACCATTCCAGCCTCTTTCTTCTTTGCCTCTTTAGCAGCCAGTTTTGGACAGTTCTTTATGATATGATCATTGCCTTTACAGTACTTACAAAACAAATTCTGCTTTTCTGATTTTTCTCATCTTTGTCTTGGTTCTTTGAATGTGCAGCATTTGCAGATTTCTGCTTACTAGTAGAAGAGCTCCATTTTCCTTTGCCCTTCTAACTAGCCGGGAAAGCTTGATCTGCAACTCGCATAATGGACCTGTTCTGCCTGGACTGATCTTCCTGCAACAGAACAGAGACTAACTCCTCAAATTATAAGGCATTCGGATTGCCTTTCATCATCAACCGAAGAGTAGAAGCAAAACTCTGATATGAGTCAGGAAGACCATTCAGAACGGTCTGCACAAGTGAGCTATCGGGTATAACCTCATCAACAAAAATCAACTGTTACTTCAAATCTTTGATCTTTGTTAGGAAACTGTCTATAGAATCACCTTCATTCATGTGCTCACTCTCCAACTGTTTTCGGAGATAAGCAACATGAGCCTCATTCCTAGCTTGGTACAATGTGGTAAGTGTATCCCAAGCATCCCTAGCTGTTCTGCAAGAGCGTATGTGAGGAATAATGGCACATTTGACAGACAAAGCTATCAATGCATATGCCTGGGTATCTCTGCCATCCCAACGAATCTGCTTTGTAGTAGGTGCAACAGAAACAGCAGCACGAACAAGAATCTGCACAAGATCATCTTCGACACCATCTTCATCAGCTCCAGCACCTCCAGCACCTGTATTTGTAGTACTTGTAGTCGCAGGTGTAACAGGACGTCTTTCAACACCCTGCACAATGTTCCATAGTCCTTTTGCAACCAATACATGTCGCATCATATAAGCCCATAATGGGTAGTTGGTACCATCCAACTTATCCTCAACAGCCAACATACGGAATATGCAACCAATACATGTCGCATCATATAAGCCCATAATGGGTAGTTGGTACCATCCAACTTATCCTCAATAGCCAACATACGGAATACATCACTGCTTTCAGCCATGGCCGGTGACTAAAATACCTTGATGCAAAAAATTGACTGTATCTCAAAAAGTTGAACGGAACTGCCTAGACGAGTTTTGCTAGACCTGTAGCAGACTTCGAGACGCTTAAATTGACGAACAGAAACTAGTATATACCTTTGGCACAAAAGGACGAAATAGCCTACACAAGCACTGCAATAGTGCGTTCGGAGGCCGAAACGAGCTCAGATCGCGATTTCGACACCACAGAGCGAAGCCGTTTTGATCTCGGAAACACCCTGAGTATGCTCTGATGGAGAGTGTTAATCTCCAAAAGAACAAGTTGACCTTGAATTTAGACCATCTCTATATCAAGATCAACTTTAGACTCCACCTACTTTAGAGAACATTCACCAATTTATCTGAAGATTGATTATTTTGAAAAATTCAACTTCTCAAAAAAGTCTGCTGCAGATTAATCCTTAATTGACTAATCATTTGTGTAAAGTTTTTGATAAAACTTTATAGACTGCTTTGCCTTAAGGTTACGCACCTTCTCCAACTTAAATCTCTGCAAATGATTCAGTATACTCTGAGAAATCACACAAACAGTTTACCTATGTGTAAATCACCTTCTCTGCAGTAGCGACTTTGACACCTGCAACTTCTTAGCTATAGTTCTCCCAATGTCGAACCCGTTTGATCAAGATCTTTTAGCCATAGATGGCTTACCTTCCAACTTAGATTTTGAGCCCTCACTTGTGTAAAACTTTACACCATGCACTGAGCAATGTTCATTTCTCTGAACATGAAATCTGCGCCAGTTTTGTCGACTCTCAGAACATCATTCCATATGAATGTTCCTAAACTAAATTCTCTCAGCCTGATTGCAATTAGCCTCTCAAATTCTAGTCATAGATAGATTAGCTATTGACTTAGATATGTGCAAAAGAATTTCTCAAAAGATTAAACACAGAAGGAGAATGGAAGAGAAGATCGACGCGCCATTTTTGAACTTTTCACTTATCTCTATTCTTCATACATCTGATGGATGATTTGTACAATGTACATCAACTAACTCATCTCAACTTTCTTCTCTATGTCTCTCTTCTACATGTCCCGACTCTTTCAAACTATTTATAGGCAAATATATACAAACTTATGACTAATCATAAGTGGGAGTCAGCTATATCTGAACTAATGTACATATGTGTACATAGCTTTGGATTTCTGAGTATGTCCTTCCTTCAACCTTCTGAATTTGTTCTCTTCTTGATTCCTTGACTTCATTTCTTCATAAATCTTCAATTGATGATTGGCAAACACCAACAGCTCCCCCTCAATCATTAATTGAGGTTCTTCTCTATCTTCTTAATTCCTGCCATATCCTTAAATCTCTTTAGCTTTGGTCCATCTAGACTTTTTTTCATCATATCTGCAAGTTGATCTTTTGTAGGAGTGTGTATGACTTCAATCTCCTTATCAATGATCTTCTCTCTCAGAAAATGATAGTGTATTTCAATATGCTTAGTTCTAGCATGAAACACAGGATTAGCTGCCAAGTATAAAGAACTCATATTGTCTCCACAAACAATAGGAATACTCTGAACAACATCAAAACTCTTCATGAGTGTCTTTAGCCATATTACCTCTTTTGCAGCTTCCACCATACCTTTGTATTCTGCTTCTGTAGATGACAAAGCAACTGTATGTTGCTTCTTAGAACACCATGAAATCAATTTGTCTCCTACATAGCACAAGTATCCATGTGTTGATCTTCTATCATCCACATTACCTGCCCAATCTGCATCACTATATATCTTCACTCTTGTATCAGAAGTAAATCCATAGTACAACCCTTCTCTGAGTGTACCCTTGATGTACCTAAGTACTCTTTGTCCTGCAATCCAATGTTCCTTTCTAGGACAATGCATAAATTGTGAAAGCACACCAACTGCATATGACAAATCAGGCCTTGTTAATGTAGCATAAATCAAGCTACCAACCAAACTTTGATAGAGCTTCATGTCTCTGAATTCTTCTTCTCCAAATCTAGACAATTTATGGTTCACTTCCAAAGGTGTAGGTGCGACCCTGCAATCTTCCATTTTAAATTTGGTTAGCAAATTTTTAAGATACCTTTCTTGGGTCACATATACTCCATGTTGAGTATAAGAAATCTCCATTCCCAAGAAGAATGATAAGTTCCCCAAATCATTGATTTTGAACTCTTTCTCCATCTGCTTTTTGATAATTTGTATTCCTTTATCATCTGTACCTGTAAGTATTATGTCATCAACATAAATACAAACATAAATGAATCCATCTTCACTTGCTTTGACTAGCAAGCTACTATCTGCCTTTGATGCTTGAAATCCAAGATCATTCAAGAACTTTACAAGCCTATAATTCCATGCCCTTGGGGCCTGCTTTAATCCATACAAAGCTCTCTTGAGCTTACACACATAATTTGGATTCACTTGATCTTTGAACCCATCTGGTTGCTCCATGTAAACTTCATCTGAAATGTAACCATTCAAAAAAGCATTTTTAACATCTAATTGAGATAACTTCCAACCTTTGCAAGCAGCAATTGCTATGAGAGTTCTGATGGTTGTCATTTTTTCCACAGGACTATAGGTCTCATCATAGTCCACTCCATATGTCTGTGCATATCCTTTCACAACAAGTCTAGCTTTGTACCTAGACACACTTCCATCTGCAAATCTTTTTGTTTTGTAAACCCACTTACATCCAATAATTTTCTGGCTATTAGGTTTAGGAACCAAATCCCAAGTCTGATTCTCTATCAATGCATCATACTCCTCTTGCATGGCTTCTTCCCAATTTCTCTTGCCTTTGGCTTCATCATATGTAGATGGATCTTCATCTGCTTTTACCAAATAAGCATAATCTTCAGTAGTCAAGAATGAGGTGTCATAGCTATACCTTGTAGGTTGCCATTTATCCCTAGATGACCTTCTAACTTCTGCACTTCTTGAAGTCTCTGGTTCATCACATTCTGGATCAAACCTTGGCCTCTCTTCAACTTCAACCTGTACTTCATTATTCTCATTTTCATCAAGTAATTGAATCTTTGCTTTACCTTTCCTTTGATCCACTACTTCTTCAACATCTGCATGTACATTATATTTACCTGCATACCAAGTACCTTGCTCATCAAATGTAACATCCTTGGATACAAGGAATTGCTTTGTGGATGGACTCCACAACCTGTATCCCATTTGCTTATCATCATAACCAATGAATACATACTTTTCTGCCTTAGGCTCCAACTTATGCCTCAATTGAGATGGCACATATGCATATGCCAAGCATCCAAATATTCTGCAATGATCCAAGGTAGGTCTCTTACCCCACCAAGCTTCATATGGTGTCATACCTTGCAAAGCTTTACAAGGCAATCTATTGACCAAATAAGTAGCTGTATTTACAGCCTCTGCCCACAAATAATTTGGGCAATTCTTCTCTTTCATCATGGACCTTGCAAACTCAACAAGTGTCCTATTTCTTCTTTCTGCTACCCCATTTTGTTGAGGAGAGTACCTGCAAGTAACTTCTCTCTTTATACCTGCATTCCACAAGTAATCATTGAATTCATTTGAAAAATACTCTCCCCCTCCATCTGACCTTAGTCTCTTCAATTTTTGACCTGTAATCCTTTCTGCATATGCATGATAGTGTTTAAATGTATTAAACACTTCTGACTTTTCTTTAATCACATAAATTGTGATCCATCTGGTAGCATCATCAACATATATGACATAATATCTTGAACCATTTATACTAAAGTCCTTTGAAGGACCCCACACATCTGTATGCACCAATTCAAGTCTTTCTGAATACATAAACCCATGCTTGGAATAGGATTGCTTATGAGCCTTACCTAATTTACATGCCTCACATCTGTATGTCATGTGTTGACCTGCGATGTTAGGCAACCCAAGCACTGAATCATTATTAATCATGTCTTACCTCTTTCATTGAAGTGTCCAAGTCTTTTATGCCAAAGATCCAATTCAGATACCTTCTGCTCTCCATATGTGAACATAGCATGTCCAACATTTCCTTGTACCTTCAATGTGAAGAGCCTTCCTTCTTTCTTCCCTGTAACAACCTGTTTATACCCTTGACTAGGGTCTTCAACATATACTCCATCATTAGTGAATCTTACCTCATATCCTTTTTCCACAATTTGACCTACACTGATCAAATTCTTTGGAATTGTGGGAACATAAAGAACCTTACTCAGAAGAGTGCTCCCATCTTTAGCCTTGACTGAACCAATTGACTTTACCTTATGCTTTGTATTATCACCTGTCTGAACTGTATGATTAATTGCATTATGATCTAGGTCAGTCATCAAAGCAATATTTCCACTTAAATGATTACTACATCCTGAATCAATATAGAACACTCTCATGTCCTCATGTGAAGTTTCACATGTTGCATTCATAATGAGAGTCGAGTCCTCCTTCTAATCTGATGCATAGTTGTAGTAGGTGTTATTATAGGATTGATTTTGGAAGTTTCTTCCTCCACCTCTTCCAAAAGAATTCCTACCACCTCTACCTCTGAAGTTTCCTCTCTGAAATCTACCACCTCTTGCTCTTTGATTAAAGTTCTGATAATTACCATTATTCTGATTATTGTGCCAACAATCATGAGATAGATGATTGGTCTTACCACATATCCAACAAGCTCTTGCATTATCTTTGTTGTTTCTGCCTCTTCCTCTACTTCTGCCATTTCCTTTTCCTCTTATGAAATTTGCTTGATTTGAAGTACCTTCTTCTTCACCTGATTGTTGCTTTCCTTTGTTAGCTTTCTTCTTGTCTTTAGAGTACATTGCATGACCTGCACTCTTATCAACATCTCCTTTGACACCATTCTCAAAAGTTAGCATATGACCTAACAATTGATTCAAATCAGGAGTGAAATGATCTAATGAAAGTTCTGTAGATAGAATAAAAGGCTTCCACTTCTCATCTCCTCTTAGCCCTGTGAGAATTTGTCTTACCAATTTTTCTTCTTCAATATCTTCATCCACTGCACCTAGAGAATCTGCAATGTCCTTCATCTTTGTCACATAATCAGAGATTGATTGTGAGGCCTTCTTCTTGAAAGTAGTAAATTCTGCCCATAGTGAAGCCTTCCTTGATTTGGTTGTGTTTTGGAAATGCTCCTCCAAAGCATTCCAAATGTCACATGCACTTTCAAGTCCTCTAATGTGAGGAAGCAAATAGTCATTGACTGCCATGTAGATTATGCTCCTTGCTTGAGCATCCTTCTTCATCCAATTCTTTAGATCTGACAATTCTTCCCTAGTTGGAACACTAGGATCTCTGAACTGAGGCTTCTCTTCTTCACCTGTAGTGTAGGCTATCAAATCTTTGCTCATTAGATGAGCTTCCATCCTCATAGACCAAGCTGGATAGTTCTCTCTATCCAACTTTTCAATTTGGAGACTATCTCCCATCCTTGCTTCACCTGTAGTCTCAAAACTTTAGACTTTACAAGAAATAAATGTACCTTGACTTCGAGTGTTGCTTCTTCTGATCCTTTTAATAATCTTTGCGTGTCTCCCTTCAATCTTTCTTCAGCACTTTATCCTTCTGAACCTTTGAAATGTAGAACTTGTATGTCTACAGCAGTCGGAGTCTCCCTTTTCCTTAATTTTGACACAACCTGCTCTGATACCACTGATGGGGAGTGTTAATCTCCAAAAGAACAAGTTGACCTTGAATTTAGACCATCTCTATATCAAGATCAACTTTAGACTCCACCTACTTTAGAGAACATTCACCAATTTATCTGAAAATTGATTATTCTGAAAAATTCAACTTCTCAGAAAAGTCTGCTGCAGATTAATCCTTAATTGACTAATCATTTGTGTAAAGGTTTTTATAAAACTTTATAGACTCCTTCGCCTTAAGGTTACGCACCTTCTCCAACTTAAATCTCTGCAAATGATTCAGTATACTCTGAGAAATCACACAAACAGTTTACCTATGTGTAAATCACCTTCTCTGCAGTAGCGACTTTGACACCTACAGCTTCTTAGCTATAGTTCTCCCAATGTCGAACCCGTTTGATCAAGATCTTTTAGCCATAGATGGCTTACCTTCCAACTTAGATTTTGAGCCCTCACTTGTGTAAAACTTTACACCATGCACTGAGCAATGTTCATTTCTCTGAACATGAAATCTGTGCTAGTTTTGTCGACTCTCAGAACATCATTACATATGAATGTTCCTAAACTAAATTCTCTCAGCCTGATTGCAATTAGCCTCTCAAATTCTAGACATAGATAGATTAGCTATTGACTTAGATATGTGCAAAATAATTTCTCAAAAGATTAAACACAGAAGGAGAATGAAAGAGAAGATCGACGTGCCATTTTTGAACTTTTCACTTATCTCTATTCTTCATACATCTGATGGATGATTTGTACAATGTACATCAACTTACTCATCTCAACTTTCTTCTCTATGTCTCTCTTCTACATGTCCCGACTCTTTCAAACTATTTATAGGCAAATATATACAAACTTATGACTAATCATAAGTGTGAGTCAGCTATATCTGAACTAATGTACATATGTGTACATAGCTTTGGATTTCTGAGTATGTCCTTCCTTCAACCTTCTGAATTTGTTCTCTTCTTGATTCCTTGACTTCATTTCTTCATAAATCTTCAATTGATGATTGGCATGCACCAACATGCTCACCAAATTTCGTGCGAATCTGAGACTGCAAACGGAGGAGTGTCGACGGTGCCCTAGATGAAGCAACGACCTGCTCTGATACCAATTGTTGGAGTTAGACGTCTGCAGAAGCACGCGAACAGCACAAGGAAGAAGAAGAAGCTTGGAGCACAACACACAAGACTGAATGTATTACTAGAGAATGTACAAAGATAAGTAGCCCATTAGGGCAATAGGCGTATATACAAGCTGGGGGAAAAAAACCTCCTAAAGAGGGAAAAAAGTGCCCCGGCGGTCCTAGAGTGTTCACACACATCACTACCTAAATATATCAACATGTGTACATATCCATTTCACCGAAATCCTTGACGAACTGATAGTAGAGATGTCTAGCTATAAGATAAGCTAACTCTCATACAAACCTTTAATTTACTCTGCAAAATATACTTCGTTATTCTATCGGAAAACTCGTTTTCTGAGAAAACTATAATTGACCAAAAACATTCGTTGACTGAGAGAGTACCGAGGGACACGTTTACTAACAAACTGTAACTGTTAACGGTTAAGGAACTTTCTACCGTAACATGAAAATACTCAGAGTTCTTCACATATGAACAGTGCGCGCAAACTTCCACATGAACATGTGTTTTCTATTAGAGAAGATGTGTACAAATTAACTTGGCCTCTTCTTGCTCAAGCTATGGAAACTCTCCTATACTTAGTAGTTTCTTCTACCATCTCTCTTAGATGAACACCTGACATTTCAGGTTTCTGTTATTCATCTGTACATATGCGATCTATGGCGTCTTCTGAAAAACTTCTCACTCACTCTTTCTTAAGTCTCTATACATACGCGATCTCTGGCGTCTTCTCATTTTCTCATCTCTCTGTTCTCTCCCTCTCTCTTTTTTGACCTCTGTATGTGCTCTATTTATACTGCACACTCTTCTCATGCACGTTCTAGCTCGCACTTCCCTCTTTTATTCTTATGCACGTTCTCTCTGTATATACAGTTTGATTCGGTGTAACGAACTCTGATTCTGCAAGATTCTGTACTGTACATAACGGTCGTGAATTTGTCCCTTCATTAAGGCTTTTGATTTTCTGAATATTTGATTCCGCTTCTCTTTATCTTCCTTTGTTTGTACGTCAAATTCATGAGTGATTCTTCAACAGGCCACCACAAGCCCACAAAGAGGATCATTTTTACGATTCTCTCGGCTGAAAAATGACCTCCTGCTGCACCTGTGTGTACCATCTCTAATACGGGTAAATATTCTCCTTCATGCACACATAGTCGTAATTGGTTGTCTTTTCCTCTCTTAAACAAGGGTCTTCCCATGATTGCATAATCCTTGCTCATATCCTCTAGGGATCGTTTTCTCGCCAAGCTAACTCCTTCCTCATGTTCTCTTGTCTTTAGGAATTTGACCAATGTTTGGCTCCAATTGGGTGCTATTATTGAGAAAGGTATGGATATATGATCCTCGGGGATCGTCTTTTGGCATTCTGCACAGTTACTCACATAGTCATGGACATCCTCAGGCATGTCAGGCTAGTATACTCCTAATCGTTTTAGTTCCCATATAGTTCCATGAGTCCCTTTGTGTGTCCTCCATTTGTTCACATGAGCTTGTTCAATTAGCATCTTTTGCTCGTCCTCCTCAACACATCTTAGTAGTACGCCATTGGGTTCCTTATAGTACACACTTCCCGCAATAATGTGCAAATTCCTTGACTGTAGAATCTCCTTTTTACTCTCTTTATTGATTGAGTGTTGTGGTCCATGAGTGAGTATCGGAATTAGTTTCTCTGCCCACTTTGGACACACTTCCAGATTAAACAAATACGTGTCCAGCAATTCTTCTGGTACTCCACTCTGTGGTTCTCCATGTGTTTACTATCACTTCGAAGTCGAACTCCATCAATAGTAGAAACCATCTTACCAGTCTTTCCATGTTACAGGGCTTATTGACTAAGTACAATAAAGCCTAATGGTCTATGAAGAACTTAAACTTGTTGGCTAAGAGATAGTGTCTAAATTTTTTCACGGCATAGACCATTCCTAATCCCTCTCGCTCCGTAGTTGTATAGTTCCTCTCAGCTTGGTTCAGTTGTCTACTTGCATAGGCAATTGGATGATCTAACTTTCCTTCGTCTGCTGGCTAGGCTAATATACATCCTATTGCGTAATTAGAAGCGTCCAAATGAATATGAAATGGGTTGTTCCAATTCAGTGTTTTTAGAATTGGAGCTTTGTTAAGCCGCTTCTTTATCTCATTGAATGCCTTCTCACATTCCTCTGTCCATGTGAATTGAGTTAAAAGTCCATACAAGGGTTTGGCAATTATGGCATACATGTGGATCAATCTACGATAGTATCCACAATGTCCCATAAATGCTTGCACCTCTTTCGCATTCTTAGGTCTAGGAAGCTCCGAAATAACCTTAATCTTGTCTTCATCCGTGGATATTCCATTTCTAGAGACTATATGTCCTAAGATCTTCCCTTGTCTTACCATGAAGACATTGACTAGGTTCAGGCACACTCTATATTGTCAGCATTTATTAAATATCTTCTGCAATTCAGGAATGTGGTCTTGTCTTTGATTTGAATATGTACATAGGTCATCCACATACACTTACATGCTCTTCTTCAGGAATTCTTTGAAAACATGACACATCAATTGTTGGAAAGTAGCAGGCACATTAGTGAGTCCAAAAGGCATCACTCGGAAAGCATAGACTCCCCATTCAGTCACGAATGCGGTCTTATGTTGATCCTCAGTAGCAATAGCTACTTACTTGTATCCAGAGAATCCATCTAAGAAGCTATAGACTTCTTTTCCTACAACTCTTTCCAATAGATGGTCTGTAATGGGTAAAGGGTAGCTATCATGTATAGTGGCTGCATTGACCTTTTTCAAGTTAATGCAAACTCTTAATTTTCCGTTCTTCTTAGGCACAACTACTAATGGCGATACCCACTCGGTATGTTCTATTTTATATATGAATCCTGCTGCTAGTAGCTTGTCTATTTCTTCTTTGATTTTAGCAGCATAGACCTCATTGTATGTATAAGGGCATTGTTTAGATGGTTTTGCCTCTACTGTCATTGGTATTCTATGAGAGCAAATTGAGAGTTCCACACCCTTGAGATCCTTATATGTCCACGCAAATACATCTCAATATTCTTGGATCAATTGTATTAATTCTTCTTCCTCCTCTGTTGACACATCTTTACCTATGTATGTACATCGTTCTTCTCCATCTTCCACTGTTACTATGATTTTTTTTGTCTGCTCTATGTTATCGTATGCTTCTCCTTCTCTAGCCTCTCTCTTTGGCATCTGGATAGCTATCTTTCTCTTCTAATTCATACCTTTTCAAATGCTCCAGAACCTCAAAAAGATCTGGATTTGGTACGATTTTACTCCCACTTTCCTCTTGCTCTTGTACTATGGGGGCGGCTTCTATTGCCAACACTTTGGTCATTCCATACTTGTTTTCGGCTCGAATGGTGTCTAGATAGATTTCTTCTGAATCAAATTATGGTTCCATTTCTATACTCTCATATTCTTCTTTCCACTCTTTTTCTAAGATTTGGTCTGCTTCCACTTCTTGAAGGACAACCATGTAAAAATAGCCTTCTTCTTCTATGCACTCGTTCATAGTTAGAACTTCCTCATTCACACATACATCTAAGGTTGCTAAGATTTCCATCCATGCATGCGGTTCAAAGGTTTTGTCAGGGAAGACTTGAGGCATATACCTTGGGTCCTCTATAGGTCAGTAGTTAGGATGTCCTATTGGCCACAACTGCCTTTTATTGTCCTCCTTCTTGGCTTCTTTACACATCCATAATTGTGCATCCTCATACTTCCATGACTGATCACTTGATCCAGCGCTATGAATAGATAGGTCATCTTCCTCTTTGTGTATGGGATTCCACTGTAGTGGGGGTACATCTCTATATGAAAATGTATGCAAGTTTATCTTGGTGGTATTTCCTTGATGTTACAGGTATAATGAATCTTGTCCCCAGTCTTGCACGATCCGCATTTGTCTCATGAAAGGCCGTCCTAATATCATTTCGTAATTGTTAGCCTTTTCGAACTTACAAATGGCTAATGTGTGTTCACAACTCTGCAGGTGGTTAATTTTATCCTTTCCAATATTCCTAAGGGTTTCTCCACATGACTGTCTACTAATTGGAGCTTCATGCGTGTGGGCCGTAAGGCAGGCTTTCCCCATTTCTCCCAAATCTCCTTGGTGGCAATTCCTACTCCTGCTCCTGTGTCTAGTATATCCTTGGTCATGTACCCATTGTAAGTGACAGGTAGACTTATCTATTGGGATTTTTATCTTAGATGGGTTTTCTTTTCCCTTGTTTTCCTTTTTGTCCTTCTCTTGCCCTAATTCTAGTTGACCTGCTAATTGTTTCCATATTTGTGGTTTAACCCTAAGTAATTCTTCCACGATCAGTTTGCATTGTACCTTCGTCTTCTTAAGTTCCATTAGATTATGTGAATCCTTATCTGAGTTTTCTTTTCCTTTTCCTTGGACCGTGGGTGCTCGGATTATCATAGATTCATTTTCATATTCTCCCATTTTATGTGGTTGAAATGATCTGCGCTTCTTCTCTATGTCGGTCTAGTCTTGATACTTCCTCATATACTTCTTCCATGTTGGGATTCGGTTGGTAAACTTCCACATCTAATTACTCAAAGGGAGGCTTAGTCACTCCATTCCTCTTCCATTGTTCTTCTCGGATTCTATTCCATAATTCTTTTGGCCAATCAGCCTCTAAGTCAGGTATTGTTGACATAGGTTCGTCCTTGGTTCTCATTCGCTCACACTTGTCATCCTTCTCTTTAAGTTCTTTATCCTTGGCTTTAATACACTCCTTGTATTTCTCCTCTACTATCATTGTGTCTGGAAGGGCTGGAATAGTCTATTCTAGGGTTGCTTGTGCTACCTCTATAAGTTTCCTACATATCGCAAGCCTCTCTTTTTCTAACTCTCCTTGTGGGTAAAGCTTTTCGTGTTGTTCCACAGTTGGTCCAGTCTTAGTTCTAGCTTTGTATGCTTTTAACCACATGTCTAAATCATCGGGTTTTGGGTCAGCTAGAATTGATCCTGGTTTCTCTACTTCTCGGATAAGCGGTGGAATGGGAACTTCTTCCCGACTCTCTGGTTCTTTATGCTCTTTACTGCTTCTGGTTTGTTTCTTATTGTCTTGACTCTTGTTTTTCATCCATTTATCTTTGAGCTTCTCTCTTCTTTCCTTCCATTTTTGCACTTTTGTGTTCTGGGTATTCTCACGTGGGTCCTCTGAATCTTCTACTATTTGAATCTTGGGAATTACTCTTCTATTGTTCTCTTGTTCCCATTCTGGTTGTTTTCCTTTTTGTTCTTTCATTTGAGCTCGGGTAATGGCCTTTAAAGGCACAGTGTATTCCTTATCACCTCTAGATGCTTCTATCACTTCAATTACATTAATAGGTGCAGTGTCTTGGAATTTGGTGGGATTCTTTGGGCAGTATCTGAAAAGGTGTTCCCGCAATCATTGCAATATCCTTCCCAAGTTCTAGGAGGTGGCAGATTGTAAGGCCGAGGGCATTGTCTAATAAAATGGTCTCCTCCGCATCTATAACAAGGTCTTCTTGGCATATGTGGTCTGGGGGGTGGTCTCACGGGTGGTTGTGCTTTAGGTGCAGTATACATTAAAGTTGCTACCTCCATTCCATAAGCGTGATCGTAGACTTCATATCCGTAGTATGCCGAATCATATGCTGGTTCATACTCCAACATGTTAATTTCATATGGATAGTAATCTCCTGGAGATTGCTCATAACTTGAGTTTGTTGATTCCATGTTGGTCATAGGTGATGCTGGTACAATGGCTCTTTCTAGGTTTTTCTCTGGTTGAGCATACTTAACAGATACCACATGTTGGGGAAGTGGAGGTTGTGGTCCTAACACTGGTTGAGGGTTTCCAAATTGTGCTGGTTCATATGTTCTCGGTGCTCCTGGTGGTGTTGGGTAAGAGTTGTATCTGGGCATATCTCTACCTGGTTAGGTGGATATCCATATGGTTGATACTGAGGTGGTTGGAACGGTCGTGCTTGCCTATTGAATAGGCAGTTTTTCGTTGTGTGATTGTTGTATTTTATTTCTATGTGGCAATACAAGGCAACTCTTGATGGGGTTGTCTGTTGTAAGGATAGGTCTGAGGTACACCAGTTCCTCCTCGGACACACAAGTGAGTGGGGTGATCTCCTCCACATAGACTACATCTTCGTAGCATGGGCACTCTTAAGGTGGGGTGTTGGTAATTTCTCTGTCCTTGGACTCCTAATTTCTTTGCCACTAGCTCCGCTAATTCCTCCACATTACTAGAGTTGGATGTAATAGTACTCCGAGAGTCTTCTGATTTAGTGGGGCTGGGCGTGCTCTTGAGATCCTCAGCTAGATTGTCTTCTAGGTCAATACACTCTTGAAGACACTCACTCAGGGTTTGTAACCTCTTTGCGTAAACTAGCATTCTTAGAGTTTCATTCGTTAGTCCATCCAAAAATAATGATATCATTTTTTGTTGAGTGGGTCTCTCTACTGCTGGACATCTATCAACATACTGGTTGAATCTTTGCACAGCCATTTTCACGGTTTCATTAGGGTTTTGTTTGAAACTATGGATTAAAGATGCCGAATTATGTTTAATTCCTCTCTTAGTGAATTCCCCAATGAATTCCTCAAAGAATTGCTCCATGTTTCCAAATTGGTTGGGGTCTAATGGCTGGAACCAAGTCAGAGCCGTTCCTGTGAGGGTGAGTCTGAAAGACTCATACTGCACAAAGAAGTCGTCTACTTGTTCCACCCTAAGGACTTGTTTAAATTCAGCAATGTGGTCATAAGGTTCTCCCAATCCGTCATAATGATTCCTCACACATTTGGCCACCTGAATAGGTCTCAATCTTCTCATTGGTTCTGGCTGTCTAGGCATTACAGGGAAGGCAGGAACCGCTGGTCTAACTGGGGGTATTCTCGGATGCACTCCCATTGGTGGTCGTGGCCTTACTAGGGGTCGGTATTGATTACCTACTCTCGGGTGGGTTTGATTGTGTGGTTGCACTCCTGGAGTCAAAAATTGTACATGAGCACGGTTTGGAACACTCCGTTGGCTAGTTTGTCCTAACATTGTGTGCTCTGCCTCTTGTTGGGTTCCGAAGGGATTCTCAGAGCTGGTTGCCCGCTCTCTCTGAGGGAATAGAGGCAATCCTATGTATTTCAGTCGATCCCTATCTATGGCATCTATCAGCCAATACCTTCTCTGGTTCTTATCTAGGTATGTTATTCTAGTCTCGTCTTCCGGATCCTTTAGCTCATAAAATGTCATCGGGCTTTCTTCTCTTCCTTGGGCTGGTGAGTTAGTTTGAAGCAACAAGTCCAAACCATGGATCAAATAGACTTCCAATAAGTAGTCGTCTTGAGGTATCAAGTCCCCTCTCAAGACTCGTGTCACTTGGGATTTGCCTCTAAGGGTTGTCACTAACTCCTCAGGGTTTGGTCTCCCTGAGTTTTCCTGTCCTACTAACTCTCCCCTCTCATTGATCAAATCAGGGTATTCAATCACTATGTAGATATGACCCAGCTTGTTCATGTATGCTCCTCCCTCATACTTAATAGCTGGTCTGGGCACAATTGTGGCATCCATGGAAGTAACCATCCTAGCCACAGATCTATTTAAGCCATCCAGGTAGATAGGGATCTCCTGGGCATTAGTAGAAACGTACTGTAAAGAAGTGCAATAGTCTCCTTCTACAGTGGTCATGAAGTTTCTATCGGGAGTAGGACTCTGCATGTCTTCTGAAGCCATGGGTATCTCCTCCTCTGATTCACTAGAGGTGTTTGAATAGACTCAGTGGTGACTAACCTGAGTGGCACTTCCAACAGAAGATATGACACTTCTTTGGCTACTTAGTACCCTTCCTAACCTCAAGTTCATTCATCCTCCTGAGGCTCTCTAGGTCTCTGAAACTCTCCCTAAGTGGCTCCTCAAATGCCTCAAATTTGTCCTTAAAAATGCTTCAAATGCTCTGGGTGATACAACTTTTGACGATACTGCACTAGGCGATACTGCTTTAGGCGATACTAAGCTGTCCATGATACGATACCACACAAGCTCATGATACGATACTTGAAGACTAGAGGATACGATACTTAGATCAACATACAATACGATACCAATGTTGAGCACGATACGATACTGGCTACCCTGGCGATACGATACCTCACGTCGGGACGATACGACACCTATGTAGTCCATGATACGATACCCAAAAACCCCGACGATACGATACTTAGGCTTTGGCCGATATGATACCAAGAACTCTGGCGATACGATACTATGGTTATTGACGATACAACATCACTTTTACAGATGATACGATACAAGAATCTGGACGATATGATACTAACTCTAAGGACGATACGATACCAAATTCAGCCGTGATATGATACTGAATTTTTGGCACGATACGACACTTGAGTTTAGCACGACACGATACTGCCACTAGGCACGATATGATGCTGGACTTCTCATGTGATACAATACTAATGCAAGTGGTGATACAATACCACCAACTTGCGCGATATGATACTAGACGTTCTGGCGATATGATACTTGAGTAATGCACGATATGATACTAGCAATCACGCGATACGATACTGCAAAACCACATGATACGATACCAATACAAGTGGCGATACGATACCGCCAACTTGCATGATACGATACTAGTATGGTACGGTGATACTACACTAGGACTAGAGATGATACAATACCACAAGTGGTATCACGATAACAAGGCTGGTAATCGACGATACGATACTTTGGTGAGTATCGCGATACAAGGGAATTTTTGGTATCGCGATACCAAAAACTCAACCGATCGCGATACTCAAGCCAAAATATCTCCAAATTCAAAAAATGTTTCTTCCCCCTTGCTCTTCTCTCACCCCTCTTGACTCCTAGCCTACTATCTCACTCAAAGAAGCTCAAAAAACACTCTGTCCGGCCCCGCGATACCAAATGCGCATGTGATCACATGTTAGTGCACTTCCAATGTGTTTTTGCCATTGAAATCTTATGGAATCTTACCTCTGTGATGTCTTGCTTGTGCCTTGAGCTCACTCACTAGCTTTGAAAGCCTGGAGAGTGCGATACCACTCGGACGATACTAATCATTGTGCTCAGACAATAGTGCTTTCTGAACAAATGGGGAATGATCTAAATTTTTTTTGGTTTTTATACTTTTTTGGAGATTGAACTTAACTACACTAATTTGGAAAATTTTTTGGGATTTTTCTTGGTGATCTTGGCTTACTCCTACTCCACTTCTCTTCCTCACCTAACCCTAACTCTTGCTTCTCTCCCTCTTTCCTAACCCTAAACCTAAAAACTTATCACACACACCTCCGAGATGTGAAGTAACAAGTGCTGAAGTGGTTGACTTCTTGCCACCGAACGAATTCACTTCTACAAGTACGATTTTGTCAGTTTGGATCTATAACCATCATGAAGGCACCTTGGTTGAGATGTCCCCGGCAACGATGCCAGAAACGTGTGTACCTGAGTCAAGAAGTCTTAGGGACTTGTGCCAAAGAGACTAAATCTCATTTGTCACACAAGTGCATATAGTGGGGAATTGACACATGCTTATTTGTCAATCTGATGAAACGACCTAACCAAGTGTATGAGGACATGTGCACACATGATGGGAAAGGAAGTGGTTCAGCTTATATGCATGAGAAAAGACTAATCTACCTCTCTAACTCACTCAAATACTGAAAGTTTCTGCCGCGATACCACTTACAGCAGTTTTCACTAAATCAAGGATTTCTCCTAGCTCCGAACTCCGAATATGGCCAATAGCAGGTTCATTTCGAAGCTCTCGATGAGACGCATCTATTGGAGGTACTCGATTCTAACAACCGTGCTTCAAGTTATTACCAAAATAGTGAATGGTGGGAAACACCCACACTCACTCCGCAACTTCTACTAGCTCACACACACACACACACACACACTACAGTAGCTCAAAAACAATGGGGAGGGGTGGACAACAGTCCTACACACACATTCCAAGTATTACACACACATAGAAGATCAAAGAGAAGATGAAAATCTGCAAGAAAGAAGCAATTTCGAAAATCAAGAGCTCTCCTTCTTCACAATGGCAAAAAGTCTCTACAAAGAGTCACAAAGTGACTTATATACATGTGCCCTGAAAATGGTCTTTTCACACAAGTGACCGGCACTTTATTAACTAATCACTATTTTCCTACTATTTTACAAGAAATATATTACAATGATTTGGGATGATGCATCTAGAGGACTCCTCTAGTGCATTTACATGGCTTGAGGGAATTTCCTAAGACTTTGAAGAAGAAAAAGTATGCCCATTAATTTGAAAATTTTAGAGTTTTTCTCTTTTGTGCCTCTTTGCTCTTCAATTGATCTTCACCTCACCTTAGCATCTTGTCTCAAGTAACTTGCGATTCCCGTACATTTTAAAGCTTTATTGCATTGGTCGTTGCACCCATATCTATCAGAGCCTCATAGATTATCACCATGCTTTGTTCCAATCCTACCTATATGTATGGACTTTGGCTGATGATTTATGGGGACGAAGGTGTTTAAGCCTTCAATGTGGCCATAAAAAAGAACTTGGACACTCACCTTTTGCGTTTCATAGTGGATATATTGTCACAAATACTTTTGACCATGAAAAAGATAATAGCTATCATCATCACAAAAAAATTGAAGCTTCTTGCGGGTTGAAAAATCCCATATAATATACCCAATATTTTAGCTCAACCATGTGGATCAAAATCTTTATCTCTCTCTTGAATGTTGGAAAATACATGGGATCTTTGATACTTCATTCTTGCATATCCTTGTTGTCTAGTGTTGTCTACATCTTCTACTTTACACATCCATAAATGGGTATCCTTGTTAACCCATGATGGGAAAATAGAATCTTAGCTCAGTACAGAGGCCATCAAGATTTTTGTGCACTATGTTCCATTAGAGAGGTGGAACTTCTCGATATGGTAGGTCAACTCAAGTGATAGTTCCTTGAATTTGTAGGTAACTTGCATTACGTCCATAATCTTGGACAACCTTAAGTTGTTTGAGAAAGGGGCTTGTAAGATCATTTCATAATTACTAGCTAAGCCAAAATTACAAATGGGGAATGCATTTCCAAACTATACACTAGTGGTGAGATTGATACCTTCTTTCATACCTATTGGTGCTTCTATATGTCCATCTAATAATTCTATACACGTGTTGGCTCAAGAGTTGGTTTTTCCCATTTCTCACATAGTTTATATGATGCAATGGCATCATGTGTTCTTGAAACTAATATAGCTCTAGGCATGATTCCATTGAATCCCATAGGAATGTAGACATTACCCTTATTTCCTTCAATCTAATCTCCTATTTTGTCGATGGGAACTTGTATGGAGGTTGAACCAAATTTGTCAAGCTTATCCTTTTGGTTCAATGCTTTGATTTTGTCTTTCTTGTTTAGCTATAGCTTATATGTTTTTCTACTTTTTTATGTGTCCTCATATTGACCTAGATATTTGTAATTGTCTATTACAAGGCTGATTGATGTTTTTGATGATTACAATTGTCTTCTAGGATGGGCCTTTGGTCAAAATCTAGTTTAATGAAAGGTGGAATTTGGTTGGATTGTTTTTCCTACCTTGCTTCTCGCACTTGATCCCATAATTATTGATGTTTCTTGTGGTTTGTATCTAGATTTCACACACCTGCTAGTCCTTATTGACTTTATTATGATGGGTTTTCTCCGTGGATCTATTCATTAGATCTTTTGGCGCTTTTCTTGGATTTTTAATGAGTCTTCAAATTATATCTTTAGGGGTTTTGTTGGAGGGACTTTTCCATTAGTTTCTCGGTGGCTTCTATTATGTTCATAGCCTATCTTTCTCTAAGTCAGATCTAGGACAACATTTTACAAGCCCTTCAATTGATGGCCCATTTTGAATGTGATCATGATAAACTTCTAAACGTTTATCCAAATACGTGAGTGTGGTTGGGTCTCTAGGTCTTGGATAGGTGTGATTGTTCTTGTTTGGAAGCTTTCTCTTCTTTGACTAGATTATATGCTTGTTTGTTTTCTGTCTCAACAATTTTAATTTTTCTATTTCATGCTTTTCTCTCATGTCGGTACTTCCAAGTGTATCTTCTTGTATGGTTGGAAGATCGTGTTGTTATCTTTCTTGGTGATTGTGTTTGTGGCTTTTATTTTTTGAAGAGCTCTTCTATGTCTACCTATATGACTTCTTCATTAGCTTGAGCTCTTGTGACTACCTTTAGGAGCACTTCTAAGTTGGATTTATTGGTTGATGGTACTGATCTCAGTACATTGATAGGTGCAGTCTTCTTAGCCTTTTCAAAATGGCTAGGAAAGACCTAAAATAAGTGTGTTGATCAAAATTCAAAATATTGAGCATGTTTGCAAATAGTGGGGCATCATGTTATTGGCTCTATGTCTTGCATTGGTCTTTGTGGTAATTATGTGGCAACTTGAGGATTCCCTATAAGTTTCAAAGTTAAGCTCCTCTAGTAAAGGCTTAGATTACCATGTGGGTGATATTGACTCATGGTTTTCTATTGATATGGTTGTGGTTGTTGTGGTAGAGGTATTTGACATCAATGCATCTTTTGGTATCATGATGTATGCACTTAGTGCCAAGTATGTGGGCTACAATGCAATTGATGAATTTGCACCCTTGGTTGAATGTATGTGGGAGTAAGGATAATATTACATGGTGCATATTTTGGTTGAGAAAAAGAGCCTACATCCAATGTGTGGGGTAAGTGTAATCGAATATCGAGGTCCAACATAGGTTTTGTACAAAATCTAGGTGGAACATTGAGATGTGACCTTTGAGGCTCTTGAACTAGAATGCTAGGTAGAGGCTCTATTTCTTGAGGTTGAGGATGGTGATATGGCTAGCAACATTGAAGAAGATGTCAACCTGTAGTCTTCAAAATTGTGAATCATTTTGTCCCATGCCAAGGTAGTGGCAATTATTTCAACCAATTGTTCTATGCTAGGAGGCCCTACTATTGAATGTTTAATTGATTTAGCTTGAGGACTTTGTGAGACTAGTATGAGGCCTAGATTATCCTCTATATGGATGAATTTTTATATATGATCCACCAAACAAGTGGGTCTCATGCACAACACCATTGTTTTGCAACTTCCTATTTGATAAGCCATCTATGAATTTGGTAATACATTTCTCTTTTGAGGAATATTTTTGGCAATTTGAAATGTTTTTCATGTATCTTTTAGCCATTTCCTTGATGGTTTGAGTAGATTTTTTCTTTAAGCTCAAGATGGCATCTAGTTTGTCAAAGTGTGCACCTATTTGTGTGAATTCTTTGATGAACAATCCTAAACGGTCATCAAAACCTTGGAATCCCTTGATGTTCAATCTCTAAAACAATGCAAATGTAGATCTAAGTAGTATTCATCCAAATGCATGGTATATAGCGAACGAATCTTCCACTTGTTCTTGGCTCTAATCACCTTGCAAAGCTTATCCTCTTAGATTAAGGATCACCACGTACATCATAGGTGCTTCATGAGCTCACAACCTCGGATGATCAAAGACTTTGCCTATTAGTTCCTTGGACTTGATGGCTAGAATGTGAATTATTAAACTCAAATAGAGTGGTCATCATAACTAGAATGATATTTTTGAAGAGTGGACATCCCTCATACAAGTAGCAATCATGGTAGATGATTGGGAGAGAATTGTAATCTCATCCTCTCTATTCAACATAGGTCACCATTGCATATGATATTCAATTGCTTAACTCACATATATCTACTTTAAGAGATTTCTACTTTTTTTGCCATGCATGGTACCAAAAGGACTCATTTATAGCTTTCCCAAAGTGCACTTTAGCCTTTTGGCCATCGTGGGATATTTTAATGGCATGTAGGGATCTCATTTGGAGTAATTTCTCAACTTCATATGCAATCTATTTCGGAGCATCAATCACTCTTTGATTTTTATTTGAGGGCACCATGGGCTGCTCATACCTTGTTGGTCTTCCCTAGCACTTGGTTGTTGATGGAAAATTGATCCATATAGAATCCATCATTTAGTGTGTTTATTAGAGGGGTGGATGGAGGAGTAAAAAATAGTGTGCTATCATCATATAAAAATGAGTGGGTCCCTTGATTTCCATGTGCTTCTACCATCCATGTCCTATGCTTAATAGCACTACCCAATTTTTGCATGTATTGCATGTAGGGGTCCATGGTTGACTCGACTTTACTCTCAATCATGGTAGTGTATGTGTGGCTAGGTCACAAAGCACTAGTGGGTGCTTATCTATGGAGCTTTTATGATAGCACAAGGTGGCTAACTCAATGAAGATCTAACAATTGTGGGCTAGCTTGAGTGTGTAGGAGTGAAGTTGGAGGTCCAAGTCAAATGGAAAATTTGAAGGAAAAAGTAGACCTCCCTTTGGTAACTTAGATAGGATGTGTTAAGCCATTGAACGTAGAGAATTCCTTAAGAGTTTTCATAGCATAGAGAACTAGGGCACACACTATAGATATGTGGGAGGAGATTTTGCTCATATTTTGGAAGCAAAGCGTAGAATTCCTCTGTGGGATTTGTTTCCAATCTAGATGGGTGGGATCAATGGCATATGAGTGGAATTTGAGATATTAATGTTGGGGGAAGTACAAACGAAGAAGAAAAAGATATGAAGTAAAGGTTTAATGATTAGAAAGGGCCACCAATTTTTTCAAAATTGACCACAAATAGTATCAAAAATATCTTGGAGCAAGTGATGGAATAATAGAACTTGAGTGAAAAGAGAGTTGAGAGGTTTTACATATTCCATCATGCATATTTTGAATACTTTTAACGCATATTTTTACCTATCACAAGATGTTTAATGTATTTCCACTTCATTTTTGTAAATGCCGAGGATTCTTTAGCCCTATGGAGTGTTTTCCCAACCCTCTAATTGTTTAGGATTTTTTAAAGCTCATTTTATCAACTAAATAAGCTTTAAGACTATTTTTAAGTGGTTTTGGCCAATGCCATGTAACCGACTCTTGTCCATACACCTTTCCATCTCCATGAGTAACCTGTTCTTCCTTTCAACAACTCCATTCTATTGAGGTGTACATATCAATGTAATATGATTTTTTATCCCACATTCAACCAAAAATGCATTAAAGTCAGAAGACATATATTCCCCTCCTCGATCAGAATAGAGGGTGCCCATTTTACATGCTGAAAAACTTTCAACCGAAACCAGAAACTATTTGAAGAAAATAAAATTTTTTGAATTTTCTTTCAATGGATATACCCATGCATGCGTAGAAAAATAATCAATGAAAGTCATGAAGTAAAGAAAGTTGCCAAACAAAGGTGTCTGCATAGGACCACAGACATCACTATGAACAAGCTGTAATTTCTGAGTAGCTCGAACTGAACCATTCTTTGGGAAGAAGGAACACTACATTTTGCCCAAAATATAGCCTTCACATACATGCTTACTAGGTTTCTCAAGTTTGCACAAAGAGGACACCATTTTAGATTTCTGAAGGCATAGCAAACTAGCGAAATTCAGATGACCAAGTGTGCATGCCAAAGCTTTGTATCTCACATAGCCTAAGAATCTTGGACTACACATGCTTAATCTTCAAAAATTTTGCATATTATATGAGCTTATAGAAAATTCCATAAAATTCAAAAAGCAATAATGACATCGCCATTTGATAGATCATGAACTATACATTTTCCATCAACAAATTTCACAACCAAGTCAATCATGGCTAATGTTGAAACTAATAATAGATTTTTCTTCATCCCTAGCACACATAAAGCATCCAACAATGTAAAAGAACTACCATCAGTAGTAGTCTGAATGATCTTACCAACTACAATAATAGGATAAGAGGAGCTATTGGCACATGTGATAGTATTTCCTATAGGGGCAGGCTCAAGTGAAGTGAAGAAATTGTGCTGTGAAGTAATATCTTTGGTTGCCCCGCTATCAAAGTATTGGCAAACATCTGAGCCTACTACAGACATACACTATTCATGAGAAGATAATTCATAACTGTGAATGGTAATAAATGGCCATTCTTCATTCTGCAAAAGATTAGCAGACTCTATTTTGGGTGTAGAGGCCTCTGCAACAACCATTCTAGCCTCTTTTGCAGCTAGTTTTGCATAGCTCTTTATGACATAATCATTTCCTTTATAGTATTTGCAACAAAAATTTTGCTTTTATATTTTCTTCTTTTCTTTTTCATCCTTCTTTGATTGTGTAGAATTAGCAAATTTTTTCTTACTAGCAGATGAGCTCCATTTACCTTTGCCCTTCTCACTAGCAAAGAAAAGCTTGATCTACAACACACATAATGGACCTGTTATGCCTAGATCGATGTTCCTGCAACAGAATAGAGACTAACTCCTCAAATGTTAAGGCATTTAGATTGCCTTTCATCATCAATGAAAGAGTAGAAGCAAAATGTTGATATGAATCTTGAAGACCATTCAGAAGAGTCTACACAAGTGGACTCTCAAGCAAGACTTCATCAACAAAAATCAGCTACTCCTTCAAATCTTTCATCTTTGTCAAAAAAATGACCATGGAATCTCCTTCATTCATGTGCTCACTCTCCAAATGCTTTTGGAGGTAAGCAACACAAACCTCATTCCTTTCCTAGTATAAAGTTGTAAGCGTATCCCAAGCATTCTTTGTTGATCTCCAAGAGTGAATGTGAGGAATAATGGCACATTTAATAGACAAGGCTATCAATGCATGTGCCTAAGCATCTCTGCTATGCCAACAAAGTTTTTGTACAATAGGTGTAGTAGGAACCAAATCACGAACAGGAACCCGAAGAATATCACCATTTTCATTGTCGTCTGCATCACCTTCAATAATTATGTTTACAACTATAATAGGACATTTTTCTACACCCTGCACAATATTCCATAGTCCTTTTGCAACCAATACATGATGCATCATATAAGCCCATAATGGGTAATTGGTACCATCCAACTTATCCTCAAGAAACAACATACGGAATACATGATTGCTTTTAGCCATGGACACTGACAAAAATACCATGATGCAAAAAAAATGATTGTATCTCAAAAATCTGAGCAGAACTACCATGTCAAGTTCTATTAAAATTGTACTAGACTTTGAGGTGCTTATACTAGCAAGCCAAAACCTGTGTATATCTTTGGCACAAAAAGATGAAATCACCTGCACAAGCACTACGATAGTGCATTTGGAGGCTGAAACAAGCTCAAATTTCATGCTAATCGCCATGAGTATGCTCACCAAATTTTGTGTGATTCTAAGACTGTGATGAAAGGGGTGTTAACGATGCCCTAGATGAAATGGAGACCTACTCTGATACCAGTTGTTGGAGTTTGAGGTATGCATAAGCACTCGAACAACACAAGGAAGAAGAAGAAGCTTGGATCACAACACACAATATTGAATGTATTACCAAGATAATGTACAAAGATAAGTGACATGTTAGGGTTATAGGTGTATATACAAGCTAGGAGAAAAAACCTCCTAAAGAGGGAAAAAAGTGCCCCGATGGTACTAGTGTGTTCACACACATCACTACCTAAATATATCAACACCTTGGTCCTCGTTATTGTTCCTGCTTCCAATTCCAAAGCATCTCCCTTGGCCTCTTTGTCTACCAAAGTGAATAATTTCTCAAAAATAGCTCCTTGGGAGTTTGATTCTTCACCAAAATTCTTTTCTTCATGTATCAGCATGAAGACAAGATAAAAGAAAATTGAGATATACTCCCTAGTCTAAATAGACATTTTGACATACTCATATAAAGATCCCAAACCATAATGGCACACTTTAACCTCATCATCATCATGTGACTCACATATACTTTTGATTTCAAGGGATTTCAAATTCAAGGTAAACCCACTTTGTTGCCTTTGGCAGTCAACCTTCCATTCTTCTTGTATTCTTGTATATATAAGCCATAAAAATTGAGCATGACTTGTAGTTGTTGGTAAAATATTTCTTCAATAGAAACTAGGTCCCTCATCTTCTCTTTGTGTATTTGAAAGATTCTTTGATCATTGCTTCAAATACTTGGGTTTCATGTGACCACGAAAAATATCTTACTTTGGCCTACTCAATGAGTTTTCCATTCTCCATTTCCTTTTCCTCTTATATTTTCATGAATTGGACATGTCTCTCATAATTCATGTGAATAATTGGTACTACGGAAAATGCATTTAATATAAAAACCTTTCTTTTTATATCATCGAATATGCCATTGGATAAGTTATACATTTTTTAGGTAATTTTGGAGATTTTAAATTTGGTTCACTAACTAGCCTAGCTTGTAAGGATATTGTTGATGAGTATGCCATCTAAAATCTTAGAGGTCTCATTTTACATGAGGAGGTTTCATGTGATGTGCACAAAATCTATTGCACATAGAGGCTTCTTGTATTGGTGTTGATTTTAGAAGATTCGAGATGAATCTTTTACATAGAGAGGTATGTCAAAGTAGATGCTATCATTTGTTGGTGCCATGATACTCCCTCTTAGTTTCTTCTTTTTTTTAAGATCTCTTGATTTACAAATGGTTTTCTTTGTTATTTTCATTGGTCTCCATAGTATTTGGGTTTTCTAACTCTCTTTGACTAATATTCTTTTTTGGTATGCAAATTTGTAATCTTCTTTTTAGTGCTTCAACTAGTTTGGGAATCCATCTTTTTGTTCTCCTTATCTATTCTTATTGTGGAATCTATTGGGAGGTATAAATGTTTTTTTCCCTAAGGTCTAGAACTTTGAATGTCTTCTCGTTTGTTCTCTTCATTACTTAATGTGCATTTGGTGGCCTTTTCTAGGAGATCCAAATTTAGTTTCACTATCATTGACCTTCCAAAAATTTATTTGGCATCCATATTTATTTTGTGGAGCTGTACTTTGATCGTTGCTTTTGTTCTTTCCTTATTCTATCTACTTTTTTCAAGGTCCACCTAGCTTGGGGATTTTTATGTCCTGAGCTTCACTCCTTACAACTGTACTTTATTGTGCATTTGGAGTGTGAATTGAGTGGGATGGTGGTAGAAAAATGGGCATGCCCCTAGGTTTAGTGCATGGATGGTGCATGAAAAATAGTATAGATATAATGCATGAATCCACACAAGCAACTAAACTACTAATAGAAAGGTTCCAACTCACTTCTCTTGTATTACTTTCCCTCCAAAGTGGAAAACTAGGTCTATTTTTCCTACACACTAAACTGCATTCATTTATATCATTTTCCGTTGTGGCTAAGAGAGATAGAGTACAAAAACCAAAATGTAAATAAGTGGAGTGAGGAGAAAATGATGGATTTCCACTCACTCATCCAATTAATACACTATGCTCTTGTAAATACTAATAAACTAAAATTGATTCATAAGAATAAAGTAGATCAGCTCAAGTGAAAAATTCTTCGTGAAGAAAACTGAGGAAAATGAAAGAGGTATGACCACCTTTGATCCCATACTAAAATTTGAATATTATAACTTGGATATGCACAACGAAACTATACAGTAAGTTTTGACGAGTTTAAAAGTAAAAAAATTTGGATAACTTTTCATAGATCCTCATGGGAAGTCAAATCTTATGTAACACAATATTTGATCTTTTTCAAGACAAGGATTCGGATATAATATTTTGGATATTCAAGGATCTAAGGCAGCGGTGAAACTTCCTACCTATACCAATGTACAAAATAGACACTTTTGGATCTTGGAAGAGGAGCAAAGTCCAAGTCTTTGTAACACAAAAAACCATTCTTTCTTCTTAGTGGAGGTGGGATAGGAACTAGCCAAGCATAATAATTTCCAAAGAGAAAAGAAGTACATGAAGTCTACTCATGAAGAATTTATTAGGAAACATAGAATTCTTCATGCACTAGCTAGAAGGAATAGAGACATTAAAAGAGATTCAAGGAATAGTGTGAAATATGCTCAAGCATTTCTTGTGCCTAGAACTCATCATATTGTTGCTGAATAAATGTGTATATGTTTTGAAGATGAATTGGAGAAAACATAGTACATAAGAGTAGCTTAGAGGAGCTAATACATATACACACACTACTCTAAGTCACAAACTATTCAAACACTACAACAAATAGGAGTGTATTAATGTCCTAAGATGGTTCATATGTGAGAAAGTTTAAGAAATGTGAGGAAAAATATCCTAAAAAGTTTGCAACCCTCTATCAAGTGATGAAATCACCCACTGGAGCCAACTAGTAGTTAGCCTGCTTAAAGAAAATAAGTGACACATACAAGAGATGACCCATGTAGGGTAGAAGAAAGTCACTTTTTGGCATTCTTGTAGTTGCCATCTCTTCACATGAATCTTAATCTTTAAAGCTTTTTCAAATGATGTGAGACGTTCCAAAAAATGCATCCATTAAAAAAAGATAAAATGTGCACATGACCAAGGGTAGGAATTGGTCATATACATCATTGTAGGAATTGATCGGATGAAAAATTCAATGCATTTACAATACATTATTGTAGGAATTGACCATATGACAAAGTGGGTCAAATATAAGGCAACCAAAAAAATGATGGCTACATGACATTCAAGCTTTTGTTTCAAAATTTCTATACAAGATATGAGCTATCCATTGAGCTAATTAGTGAGAAAAGGACACACATTATTAAACAAGTCATTGAAAATATACTTAAGGACTTCTAAGTGACTTATACAAGGTCAATGTCATACCACCCTCAAGAAAAGGGTTAAGTAAAAAACCAAAAATAAAGTTGTATCTACGGTTAGAAAACAAACAATAAAGTTGTATGTACCTTTTGAGTTAGAAAACAAACAATGGAAATAATGATTGGGATAAGACATTGCATCATGCAACTTGGACTTATTGGGTTGCTTACAAGACTACATTGCATGCTACACCTTTTATTTTGGTGTATGGACAATATTTCATTCTTCCCATTGAATTCTTTCTGCCTAATATGAGAATAAAAAATTATTCTAGTTGATTGGACATCATTCTATCAAATGAAAAAACAAAGAAAAAAACATTTATTGGCAATAGAAGGATTTACACTAGCAAATGATGATAGAGGGCATACTTAGAGATGGAGATGAAACATAAAGGATTAAAAATGAGAAACTTAGTTTTAACATACAACTTGATACAACACACTAAAACGCTTCAAAAGTGATATAACTTCTTTAGAAGGTGATGTACTATCATATCTCAAATAGTGGTCCCATCCAAATAATGGCCATTCAATTTTTCTTACCTAATCTCCTTTTAACAGTGATTTTCATCACTACATGAACATTGTAAATACCGTTTTTGGTAGATTCCACTCCATTTTGTTTAAGCCGAGGAGTCCTCAAGCTTGAGGAGTATTAGAAGTGTTTATGTACCGATTTTCAATTTTTGTAGAGCTCATTTGAGCCTCCAAATCAGCCTAGGAGCCTAATTTTTAACTAGGCCGGACACTAGGTCTGGACAAGGCCACTAGCTAGTCAAAAACTATAAAAGGAGCTAGAGAGCGCATTTTTCGAGGAGAACAAATTGTAATTTGAACTAAAGAAGAGCTCTTGTAATTGTGCTTTGATCTTAATCAAAGCTACCATTGTCTAACTCTTTGTTCTTATGTGTGTGCACGTGTGTGTGCACACGTGTGTGTGTATGCTTGTGTGCTTCTCCATCACCACTTGTGCACATCACTTGCTCGAGGTCTTCATACCATCCTCATGTCTTCCCCGATTGACATTAAAGGAGGTGCTACTCACCATTGAGCTACACCAAATTTTTGCGCCATTGCCGGGGATCGAGCTTTGGGGATGAGCATGTGATGGTAAGATGTAGATTAGAGACATTGGTAGAGTAGGTAAGCATTTTATTTTACTTGCTTTTACCTTCCTCTTCACTTCTAAACACCATATCCATTCATCATCTTCTTTAGCACCGCGACCATATACCTCCATCTCCATTCATTTACTCATTTCCACTTGAGAGCGAGAGTGAGAGAGAGCTTGTATGCGCACTTGTTTTTTGTGTTTTTCCAAGTGTTCTTGCAGGTACCAGTTTCCATAACAGCTGCAACAACTCCACCAGATAAGAAAATTATATGTGCAAGTTTCGAGGCGTTGACCTCTATCAATCGCGATGGACAGAAAAGTTCGACCATTGGTAAAACAAAGTTCACCACCATAACATAGATGACTAGCACATTCTAAATCACTAATCACAGTTAAAAAATTCCATGATTTTCTATCAGTCACGATTGACACTGTTGATCGTGATCGATAGGTACGACTGATACTTCTATCAATCGCGATTGACACCATCGATCGTGATCAACAGTGATGATCGACACAGACGATTGACAGAACTTGTTAATCACGACCGACTCATCAATCATGACCGACAGCCACATAAGCCTCTGTCAATCACAATTGACATCATCGATCACAACCGACTAAAATTTCACAGCATTCTTGAGCACCCAAGAGCAAGGGATAAGCAAGTGAGGTTGGATCATTCTCAACTCCCTCTATCAATTCCTAGCTTAGGCTAAGTGCGAGTCATGCTAGAAGTAATTCAAGGTGACGATAGGCATCTATCAAGTTGAAGACTACTTAATTACTCAAGTTCAAGTAGAAATATAATCTCTTTGTGATTGATAACTTTAAAGGAAATAATTTAACGTGGTACGATCAAATTCACATACAGAAAGTCACTCAAGTATTCCTGATGACATGTTATCAGACAAGAGCATAAACACGATAACCAATTAAAAAGAAACCAAGTGACTGATACAAAATAATCTGCAATAAGGTTATACTTGGGGTTAAATTGGGGTGCTCAATCAGGCATATGAACCTTAGATCAGGACGACATCTAGGGAGAGATAGATAAAGCCTGAGGTCTTTAGAGGCTAGTGTCAATCATACTGCTAGGTCTTAGGCCCAACAGTTGAGCAATTACCCGCACTACCCTAGCTCTGAGACTAGCAAATCAGAGATGTCTTACAGTATGGAGAGACCCATAGGAAGTTCAAGTGTGGCTTACTTAGAGAAACCTGAAGGCCCGTACAAAACTCAACTTGAATAGATCAGGACCAACCGATTAGGTGCTTGCATCTATGAGGATGGTCTAAGAAGGTCCGTTGTGCATATTAAAAACTCTGATCAACCCCTTGGACTAGAACATCTCGTGGCCAAGTTCGAAAATGGTGCATACCTAGATAAGGAAGGAACAATGTACCTAGTCACCAACCAGCCGGATAGAACAAATGAATTTGGTAATGTGATCTGGGAGGTAGACATAGGGGACATAGAGCAAGGGAATATAGGAAAAGAGCCTAGAACTCCTTGAGGCAAATCAATCTTGACTAGAATCATCACTCCAGAGTGGGTTCCCTAGGACAATAAGAGCATATATCTACCCGTAAACTGAGAGACTGACGAGGTGTTTTGGAGGTATAAGCCTGACTAGCCTAATGAAGTAGGAATGCTCACAATCTATGAGTTTAAACATCTTGATAGCCCTAGAAAAGTGACCTATTTAGACAGTACTTCAGAAAGGATCTTTGTTGTCTGAGAGCATGGTAGGCATGCCTACACTTGGAAGGGTGAATTTGTTTTCCCCCAACCAAGATCTAATGTCTCTTATGGTCCCCAAGGAGCTGGGACATCCCAAGCTCATGGAGCTCAAAGGGACATGAGTAGAGATATGATGGAGAGTGTTAATCTCCAAAAGAACAACCTACTCTTGAGTTTAGAACACCTCTATATCAAGAGTAAGTCAAAACCTTCACAATTCTAAGCTAACAATGATCAAATGTCAAATTCTTGACTAAACTGTGAAGAAGAGAATTCCTCAAAAAGTCTGTTGCATAGATCTTGCTCATTGACTGAGTAAATGTGTAAAGTTTTTGATGAAACTTTGCACAAGGTGTCGCCTAAAGATTGCGCACCTTCTCCAAGTCGAATTACTTCAAAAGGTTTAGTAGATCTTGAAAAATCTACTTACCAAGTCAGCTATGTCTAAATCTGCACTTCTGAGAAGTCGATTTGACACCCCTAACTTCTTAACTTTGGTTCTCCACATGTCGAACCCGTTTGACCAAATCCTTTTGGCTGTAGATAGCTTATCTCTCAACTTAGATTTTGAGCTATCATATGTGTAAAACTTTACACTGTGCACTGAGCACTACTCATTTGATTGAACTCGAAATCTGCGCCTGTTTCAGGAGACTGTGAACACTCAACACATATGAATGTTCCTACTAGCAATTCTCCTTACCTGATTACAATTAAACTCTGAAACTTAAGCCATAGATTGATTAACTATGGACTTAGATATCCTCAAAAGGATTTCACAAAAGATCTACCACAGACGGAGTAGACAGAGAAATATCGGGCGCAAAAATTCTTGTATTTCTTAGAAGTTTACAATTGAGTGAGGATCAACATTTCAACTCACTTCTCATGTGTCTAATGACACTTACAACTATTCTCATGATCTCCTATTTTCTTCTCATGTCTCACTCTCTATGCCCCGACATATTTCAAAAGTATTTATAGGCAAATATATACAAGCTTATGACTAATCAAAGATCTAAGTGATCTATGTCTTCACTAATGTACATATGTGTACATGTCCTTCACTCTGTGAATGTATCCACCTTCTTTGCTTCAAAACTTGAATTCATCTCTATCCTTTGTCCTTCAAATCTTCAATTGGTGATTGGTCTACACCAACAACTCCCCCTCAATCATCAATTGAGGTTTCTCTTATCTTCTTTATGCTTGCCATATCTTTAAACTTCTGTAGCTTTGGTCCATCCAAGCTCTTTGTAAGCATATCAGCTATCTGATCTTTTGTTGAAGTGTGTATCACTTCAATCCCCTTATCCATCACCTTCTCTCTTAGAAAGTGATACTGTATCTCAATGTGTTTAGTCCTGGCATGAAAAACAGGATTAGCTGCTAAATATAATGAACTCATGTTATCACCATAAATGATAGGTATGCTCTGTATAATGTCAAAACTCTTCGTGAGAGTCTTAAGCCAAATCACTTCCTTTGCAGCTTCAACCATGCCTTTGTACTTTGCTTCTGTGGATGACAAAGCAACTGTATGTTGCTTCTTTGAGCACCAAGAGATTAACTTATCTCCCACATAACACATGTATCCATAGGTTGACCTTCTGTCATCTGGATTACCTGCCGAATCTGCATCACTATAGATCTTAATGTTTGTATCTGATGTGAACCCATAATACAAACCTTCTTTGAGTGTACCCCTAATGTACCTCAACACTCTTTGTCCTGCAATCCAATGCTCTTTCCTAGGACAATGCATGAATTGAGACAAAACCCCTACTGCATATGATAAATCAGGTCTAGTTAAAGTAGCATAGATAAGACTACCAACCAAACTCTGATATTGTCTCATGTCCTTGAATTCTTCACCTCCAAATTTACTCAATTTGTGATTCACCTCCATTGGTGTAGGTGCTACCCTGAAATCATCCATTTTAAACTTGATTAACAAGTTCTTCAAATCCTTTCTTGGGTCACAAATACTCCATGTTGAGTATATGTAATCTCCATGCCCAAGAAGTATGACAAGTCTCCCAAGTCACTTATTTTGAACTCCTTTTCCATTTGCTTCTTTAGTCTTTGTATTCCTTCTTCATCTGTACCTGTAAGGATTATATCATCAACATATATGCACATGTATATGAAACCATTATCACTTGCTTTGACAAGCAAGCTACTATATGCTTTAGACACCTGAAATCCAAGTTCTTTCAAGAACTTTACAAGTCTATAGTTCCATGCCCTTGGGGCCTGCTTCAAGCCATACAAAGCTCTCTTGAGCTTGCACACATGATCTGGATATCTTCCATCTCTGAATCCTTGAGGTTGCTCCATGAAAACTTCATCTGAAATGTAACCATTCAAAAAAGCATTTTTTACATCAAGTTGACATAACTTCCAACCTTTGCATGCAGCAATTGCTATAAGTGTCCTGATGGTTGTCATCTTTGCCACAGGACTATAAGTCTCATCATAATCAACACCATATGTCTGAGCAAACCCTTTGACAACAAGTCTAGCTTTATACCTAGACACACTTCCATCTGCAAACCTTTTTGTTTTGTAAACCCACTTACATCCAATGATCTTCTGACTATTTGGCTTTGGAACCAAATCCCAAGTTTGATTCTCCATCAATGCACCATATTCTTCCTGCATAGCTTTCTCCCAATTTTCTTTACCTTTTGCCTCTTCATATGTAGAAGGGTCTTCATCTGCTTTAATCATGTAAGCATAATCTTTGGTAGCCAGAAATGAAGTATCATAGCTATACCTTGTAGGTTGCCATTTGTTCCTTGTAGACCTCCTAAGTTCTCCACTTCTTGAGGTTTCTGGTTCTTCATGTTCAGGATCAAATCTTGGTGTATCTTCCACTTCAACCTGCACTTCATTATTCTCTTGCTCATCAAATATCTGAACCTTTGATTTACCTTTTCTTTGGCTCACAATTTCTTCATCATCTGTATTAATATTGATAGTACCTGCATACCAAGTACCTTGCTCATCAAATGTAACATCTTTTGATACAAGAAAATGTTTTGTGGATGGATTCCACAACCTGTATCCCATCTGCTTATCATCATAACCAATAAACACATATTTTTCAGCTTTAGGTTCCAATTTGTGCCTTAATTGTGATGGCACATATGCATAGGCCAAACATCCAAATACTTTGCAATGATCTAGTGTAGGTCTCTTACCCCACCATGCCTCATAAGGTGTCATACCCTGCAAAGCTTTACAAGGTAGCCTATTGACCAAATAAGTAGCTGTATTTACAGCCTCAGCCCACAAATAATTTGGGCAATTTTTCTCCTTCATCATGGACCTTGCAAACTCAACAAGAGTCCTATTCCTCCTTTCTGCTACACCATTTTGTTGAGGAGAGTACCTGCAAGTAACCTCTCTTTTTATACCTGCATTCCACAAGTAATCACTGAATTCATTAGAGAAATACTCTCCCCCTCCATCTGACCTTAGCCTCTTCAATTTATGTCCTGTAATTCTCTCTGCATACATATGATAATGTTTGAAAGTATTGAATACTTCTGACTTATCTTTGATCACATAGATAGTGATCCATCTGGTAGCATCATCAACATAAATCACATAATACCTTGAACCATTGATACTGAAGTCCTTTGATGGACCCCACACATCTGTGTGTACCAACTCAAGTTTCTCTGAATACATAAACCCATGCTTGGAATAGGATTGCTTATGAGCCTTACCTAATTGACATGCCTCACATCTGTATGTCATATGTTGACCTGCAACATTAGGCAAACCAAGCACTGAACCATTGTTAATCATGTCTTTTTAATACCTCTTTCATTGAAATGTCCAAGCCTCTTGTGCCAAAGATCTAACTCAGAGATCTTATGTCCTCCATATGTGAACATGGCATGACCAATATTACCTTGAATCTTCAATGTGAACAATCTCCCTTCTTTCTTTCCTGAAATAATTTGTTTATACCCATTGCTAGGGTCTTCCAAAAACACTCCTTCATTAGTGAACCTTACTTCATAACCTTTTTCCACAATTTGTCCTACACTTATCAAATTCTTAGGAATTGTAGGAACATACAAGACCTTACTCAATAAGGTGCTACCATCCTTGGCCTTCACTGATCCAATTGACTTCACATTATGCTTTGTGTTGTCACCTGTTTGAACAACATGATTAGATACTTTATTCTCCAAATCAGTCATCAAGGCTATATTACCACTCAGGTGATTGCTACACCCTGAGTCAATGTAGAAGACTCTTTGATCTTCACTCTGCCTTTCACAAGTTGCATCCATTATCAATGTTGAATCTTCCTTTTGATCTGAAGCATAATTGTAGTAGGTGTTGTTATATTGTTGACTTTGGAAACCTCTACCTGCATTTCTTCCAAAGTAACCTCTACTACCTCTGCCTCTGAAATTACCTCTTTGATTTCTGCCACCTCTTCCTCTTGTATTATAGTTCTGATTATATCCACCATTACTCTGATTATTATACCAACAATCATTAGCTAAATGATTTGTCTTACCACAAATCCAACAAGCTTTGCCTCCATCTTTATTGTTTCTGCCTCTTCCTCTACCTTTGCCACCTCCTCTACCTCTTAGGAAGTTGGCTTGAGTAGTTGTGCCTTCATCTTCACCTGATTGTTGCTTTCCTTTGTTAGCTTTCTTCTTGTCCTTTGAGTACATTGCATGACCTGTACTTTTGTCACCATCTCCTTTAACATCCTGCTCAAATGTTAGCATATGACCTAGCAACTGATTTAAATCAGGAGTGAAATGATCAAGTGATAGTTCTGTAGACAAAATGAATGGCTTCCATTTGTCATCACCTCTCAAACCTGTAAGGATTTTCCTTACCAATTTATCCTCCTCAATATCTTCATCAACAGCTCCTAATGCATCTGCAATATCTTTCATCCTTGTTACATAATCTGAAATTGATTGAGAAGCCTTCTTCTTGAAAGTTGTAAATTCTGCCCATAGGGATGCCTTCCTTGACTTTGTAGTGTTTTGGAAATGCTCCTCCAAAGCATTCCATATCTCACTTGCACTTTCAAGACCTCTAATGTGAGGTAGCAAGTAATCATTTACTGCCATATATATAATGCTCCTAGCTTGAGCATCTTTCTTCATCCAAATCTTCAAATCTGCTAACTCTTCCCTAGTTGGAACACTAGGATCTCTAAACTGTGGCTTCTCTTCTTCTCCTGTGATGTAAGCTATTAAATCTTTGCTCATAAGATGAGCTTCCATCCTCATTGACCATGCAGGATAGTTTTCCCTATCCAATTTCTCTATCTGAAGAGAATCTCCCATCTTGTGTCCACCTGTGTATTGAAATCTTCAACCTTTATAAAGTATAAGGTTACCTTTACTTCCAATGATACTCCTTTTGAATTCCTTGATGTCGTATGGTCTCCTCCTCAAGCTTTGCCTTCAAGCTTTCAACTTTTAGTTCTTCAATTGTTGAATTTCTTGAATCTGCAGTAGTCGGGATCCTCCTTTCCTTGATTTTGATGTTTCCTGCTCTGATACCACTGATGGAGAGTGTTAATCTCCAAAAGCACAACCTACTCTTGAGTTTAGAACACCTCTATATCAAGAGTAAGTCAAAAACTTCACCAATTTAAGCTAACAATGATCAAATGTCAAATTCTTGACTAAACTGTGAAGAAGAGAATTCCTCAGAAAGTCTGCTGCATAGATCTTGCTCATTGACTGAGTAAATGTGTAAAGTTTTTGATGAAACTTTGCACAACCGTGTCGTCTAAAGATTGCGCACCTTCTCCAAGTCAAATCACTTCAAAAGGTTTAGTAGATCTTGAGAAATCTACTTACCAAGTCAGCTATGTCTAAATCTGCACTTCTGAGAAGTCGATTTGACACCCCTAACTTCTTAACTTTGGTTCTCCAAATGTCGAACCCGTTTGACCAAATCCTTTTGGCTGTAGATATCTTATCTCTCAACTTAGATTTTGAGCTATCATATGTGTAAAACTTTACACTGTGCACTGAGCACTACTCATTTGATTGAACTCGAAATCTGCGCCTGTTTCAGGAGACTGTGAACACTCAACACATATGAATGTTCCTACTAGCAATTCTCCTTACCTGATTACAATTAAACTCTGAAACTTAAGCCATAGATTGATTAACTATGGACTTAGATATCCTCAAAAGGATTTCACAAAAGATCTACCACAGACCGAGCAGACACAGAAATATCAGGCGCAATAATTCTTCTATTTCTCAGAAGTTTACAATTGAGTGAGGATCAACATTTCAACTCACTTCTCATGTTTCTAATGACACTTACAACTATTCTCGTGATCTCCTATTGTCTTCTCATGTCTCACTCTCTATGCCCCGACATATTTCAGAAGTATTTATAGGCAAATATATACAAGCTTATGACTAATCAAAGATCTAAGTGATCTATGTCTTCACTAATGTACATATGTGTACATGTCCTTCACTCTGTGAATGTATCCACCTTCTTTGCTTCAAAACTTGAATTCATCTCTATCCTTTGTCCTTCAAATCTTCAATTGGTGATTGGTCTGCACCAACAAGATAGGCCGGAAGTAAGCTTTGCTAACCCACTGGGAAGAGAAAGAACGAGAATGGAGACATATAGAATGGAAACCGAGAGACCTAGAGACCCTAGGAATCAAAGGAATGTAGATACATTCCCTTTGCCAAGGGCCAGGGAACACACGAGGTCCTTGAGGCCTACACAACTAGTTAAGTCGATGAAGAATTGCTTCGATGGCACAGGAGACCCGTACAATCATGTGGCAAAATTTAGGCAAGTCTTGAGGGTAGAGCAAGTGGATGACTTGTTCATGCAGTACAATGGATTTTGTCTGACTCTCAAGAACACAACCCTTACATGGTTTCAACCACTATACAAGAGGCAATTTAGAAACATCGACCAACTCCTAGAAGCTTTTATCACAGAATTTTCTAAGAGCGGCATATGGCACAATACTTCCTCATTGATACATAGCTTCAAGCAGACACCTCAAGAGACAATTAGACTTGCAGGAAGAAGATTTAGGCAATGATGCCATGTTCTTGAGTTACCCACACCAGCCAAAGAAGTGGCTTTATTCTTAGGTGGATTGTTGAGTACCAAATTGAGATCATATGTGTACTTGAAGGACCCTAGAACCATAGAAGAGTGTGTACGCATGTGCATAGACATTGAGGATAACCTAGGGGAGGAATTAGAGCTTTCAAAAATCTACAAAGATTTAAATAGCTCTACTAGCCCCAATTCAAATCCATCCACATCTATTGAGGAACTTGCTGAGAAAGTAGCTCAGAAGTTAGGAGTCTCAAGCAAACAAATACCAAGGTTTGCCCCATTGAAAAGATGTTATACTTGTGGAGGTGACCATATGTCAAATGTCTGTCCCATTATGGCTCAACCCCAAGCAAACCCTAGTAGCCTATACTGCACCATAGAGTGGAAATATACCAACCACACTGCACAAGAATGTCCCTATAACAAACAAACTATCAGACAAAAGTATCCTCAGCCATATCCACAATAGGGAAGATACCAGAACTAGTATCCACGAGAAGAATATGGCAGGCCACAACAACCCTACCCATCACCCTATCAAGGGCAGCAAAGACCTCAACCAGTTCTAGCGCAGCAGCCCCCTCCTCCAACCAATGTGATTTCAGTAAAGTATGCATCTATAGAAGAAAATTTGAATAGAGCCTTAGTGCCAGTAACTCCATTGCTTTCAAAAAGTGACCCAAGTGATCATAGTTTTGACTCCACTTATATTGATAGCCCACACGCTTACTACATGCAGTCACCTGAGCATAATGAGTCATATTATTATGAAGACCGGAGTGAACCTAGTTGGGAGCCAGAATATGCAAATGTCATGTATGCAAAACCCAACTCTAGACCCCAACCTAGGTAGATAAGACACCCATTTCCTAGAAGACCATGCTACCAATGTCAAGGAGATCACCTCATTCATGATTGCCCTATGCCTGCACCTACACAAACCCAATCTGTGACAATTCAAGGTTTCTGTCCAAATTGTGGGAAGGAGCACCTGTTATGAAATTGTCCCAAAAACCCCACCAATATGCCAAAAATCACTCCTATCAACGTCACTGTGTTAGTGGTAGACTCCACGAAGCACCTGTTATGAGATTGTCCCAAAAACCCCACCAATATGCCAAAAATCACTCCTATCAACATCATTGTGTTAGTGGTAGACTCCACGAGAAGTGTGACTTCCACTGCCCTAGAGCAAGTGGTCAGTAGAGCTCAGGCAATACAACAGAACTGAGGCTTAGGCCACGAAAAGAGTTCCGAGATTAGTGAGACTCAGAGACTAGCTAAGAAAAGTTCAAGAACTTGGAGGGATAGCTGAGAGAGAATGAAAAGGCAATGGGCAAAGAAGATGAGCGAACTTGAGGAAAGCTTGAGAGAAATGAAGGCCAAGATAATTGAACTCACATCTCAACCTCACTCTCACACTACTCCACACCCACCATTCCCATCTCCCTCCAATTAATCACCTTCCAACCCACCTCACACAATCCCACCACCACTTAGAGTAGGATCAGTCTTAGCAGATCCCACTCTCGAGGACATGGACATGATGCTTAGAGCATATCAGGCCATACTTCAAGAAGGGCCAAATGTAACGGATCATGAAAAGTCTTACCCTAGAGTGGAACTAGAGCTCGAACGAACTAAAATTTGTGCTAAGATGATGGAATTGGCTCAAACTATGTTTGAAACTAGTCGCCTCTTTAACTTCTCTAGTTCAGCTAAGACACAGTTGCACTTTGATGGACTGGTAGAAAGATTGGAGAGGATAATTAAAAAATCTAAAAAGGACCCCACCTCCTCAGGTAAGGACAAGGCAAGTGAAAGGATAAGCCTTCTTGCCTAGGAAGCTTATGTGCCTAACTCCACAGAACCAGACACATCCTCTTCTATGAATTGGTATTCACCAGAATTCCTACGAGAGATTCAAGAAGAGAAATGGGCTAAAGAAAGTGAAGTTCCTCCTCCCATTGAACTTGTGGATGATGCGCATGATTAATTCCGACAAGACATTCCTTCCATTTATGCAGAGCAGGAGAGTGCCCAATCTCACGAGAGATTAGACTTTGAGTCTAATTCCTTATAGGAACTACCCCATTTCACAGGCCCATGGGAAGCTAAGTCTACTTCTATGAGAGCACCCACGGTCATGGTAAGGAATGAAGATTCAATCATACCTAGGAATATAGAGGCAATGAAAAACACTAAAGTGCAGTGCAATCTCACTTTAGAAGAGCTACTCACCAGAATTGTGGAAACATGTAGCCAACCAAGTTCTAGAAATAGTTAAACCTCATTCCCAGGCAGGATCTCATAGAATAGTGCCAAAAATACCCTTGGACAAGATAGGAGACATGAGCGAAGGAGAAGAAGGAAATACCTATCTTCCAATTACCCATCAAGGTTACACCACCAAGGCAATTTTGGACTCAGGTGTAGGAGTTGCAATTGCTACCACTTCCTTATGGAAACGTTGGGGCAAGCCAGCATTGAGACCAACAAGGATGAAATTCTAGATGGCCGATGGTCACATAGAGATACCTTTAGGATTGCTCAAAAGGATAACCCTCACTACATGTGGTGTCAAGATCGAGCATACTTTTTCCATATGTGACTTTAGCAAGAATTAGGCCTATGGTTCAACCCTCTCCACTCTCACAATCTGACACCACTACTATTGTAGCTACCACCACGGGCTATATAAATCTAACCATGGATATCGGAAATCTAATTTCTCCTATCACACTTCTAGGTGGCCCACATGCACAATTAAACACACCATGGTACACTTTCCCTACCATCACCACACCTACCATTCCCATGTATACGACAACTCCCATGACTGCATCCATCCACAACCACATGGACATATCACCCACATCTGCACCTCCCCCTCCCCCCATATTCCCACAATCTCCCATTCCCCCACCACCAACATCACCACTTCTAACCACAACATTCACCACCCCTTTCCCTCCTCCCCATCCCCCTGCATTTCAAACCTTCCCAACATCCACCCCTGTAAATAATGTATTCAATAGTTTATATCAATGTGTGTCTCAGTTACAAAAAAATTACCACCATTTAGATGCACAACATACGAACCTCTTCAGAGTCCATGAAACATTACAAGAAAGAATCACAAACATGGAGGAGGACAAGAGGCAGCTGCAACATAATTATAATACCTTACAAAGGCAATATGAGGAATTGGTGGCCAAACCCCCCCAACCAGATACATAGGCACAACAATACCTCAAGGAAATGTTATGCGCCCAACAAGCAGATAATCTCAAGATATGTCGTAACCTCGCGTTACTGAGAAAACACATGTCAGCAGCATTAGAAGAGAATAAAAGACTCCAAAGATAGAATGAAGAGGATCTAGAAGCAGCAATGGAAGGATCACGTAAAGAGATCGACCTAGAGCGGTTCAAAGCCCTCCCTTCAGCCAACATGCAGATCATTTTGGACACACATGCCGACCTCCTAGAAGCATACGATAGTTTACGAAAAGAGCATGATGACCTCCGAAAGCAATTGGAAAATCAAAGAGAGCGACCGAAAGAAGTAGTACCTATAGACACCACATTTGAAGAGGTGATAGAGTTAAAAGCACAACTGGCAGCTTTGCAAAATAAGCTTCTACAATATGAACATCAACCTTCTCCCATGGTGGAGCCAGAGCCTGAGAAACTAGTTCTAATTGAAGTAGAAGAGACATTTGAGGACCCTTATGTACCTATGCCTGCACCTGGAGGCCGACAAACAAAGGAAGGAATTGTTACATTTGAGATTGAAGCTCTAGAATGGCTGCAAAGCTTAGAAAAGGTCGGCCCAACTCATGATGACAAAGTAGTAGTGCAGATACAGTCCATGTCTCGTCTGGAAGAAGTCATCATCAAATCGGATTACTTCAAGGACTTATCCCATCATTGGTGGATTGGTACTTTTGACGATCTGTATGTCCCATTTTGTGTGCTAATGGCCAATTATAATGCAGAGGTTAAGCATCACACCAAGAAAGATCCAACATTTGCAACCCAATTTGCCCTTGAAGACATTCTTGAGAGTGCCACACAGGGAACCATCTTCCAGCCTACATGGAGAATACGGTTACTAGAGACCTACTCACAGATGGTGCGTACATGGAACAACATGCCCTTATATATTAAGTATAACCCCTACTATTGTCCTATTTTTCGATGATGATCATGGACTGAGTTCACGAACACAGTAACACCTTCCGGACCTTCAAAAATGTTAAAGAGCCTCACCTCTTGGCCCTCGGCTTCAATGAAGGCAACCTTGACCTAGTCTATGATATGGGCACCACCCCATCTGTCAATGTTATATATGCGTCGCACGCTCGTATCAAATATATCCCAGCATGCTTCAAACAAACGTTTGAAGAAATGTTTATCACAAGGTTCTGGGAGTATCACTCAGAAATATTCATACCCATACCCTCTCATCTGCTACACTTATTTATTGTGGAGCAGGCCCTACACTTAGACAAGCATTACATGCCACATCCAGAGGCCAGTCGATTGGGATGCCTTACTCATAGATCTCGCCAGTCGATTGGGATGCCTTACTCATAGAGTAGGCCAGTCAATTGGGATGCCTTACTCATAGATTTGGCCAGAGGAATGAGGCTAGAAGAGCATCACTTGGCCCCACATGTGGTTGAATATTATGTCAAACATTCAGCTCAACAAGGGTTTATCAGAGACGACAGACGCGAGAGAGGGGGGAGTGTTGGTAGCAGTCAGGGCATCTCAATACAAGGGAGTCGACATAAGGAATCAAAGCAAAGAGAAGGGCCAAGCAAGCAAAGCACTCAAAGAAGATCCGGCAAATAGGCCATTCAATTTCTCAGACCTAATCTCCTTTTGACATTGATTTTCATCACTACATGAACATTGTAAATATCAATTTTGGTAGATTCAATTCCATTTTGTTCAAGCTGAGGAGTCCTCGAGCTTGAGGAGTATTAGTCCTCATTACGTGGTTTTTTCCAATGGCTTGGATATATGCCTATTGCCCTAACGGGCTACTTATCTTTTGTACATTCTAGTGGTAATACATTCAGCATTATGTGTTGTGCTCCAAGCTTCTTCTTCTTTCTTGTGTTGTTCGTGTGCTTCCACACATGTCTAACTTCAACAATTGATATCAAAGGAGGTCGTTGCTTCATCTAGGGCATTGTCTACACCTCTCGGGTTGCACTCTCAGAATTGCACAAAATTTGGTAAGCATACTCAGTGTGTTTCAGAGATCAAAACAACTTCGCTTTGTGGTTAGATCGCAATCTGAGCTCATTTTGACCTCGAAATGCACAATCATAGTGCTTGTATAAGCTATTTCATCTTTTTGTGCCAAAGGTATAAAATAGTTTTGGTTTGCTAGTATAAGCGTCTTGAAGTCTACTACAGGCTTAGCTGACGTTGTCTAGGCAGTTATGTTCAACTTTTTGTGATTTAGTCAATTTTTTGCATCAAGGTATTTTAGTCACCGGCCATGGCTGAAAGTAGTGATGTATTCCGTATGTTTGTTGTTGAGGATAAGTTGGATGTTACCAACTACCCATTATGGGCTTACATGATGCGTCATGTATTGGTCACAAAAGGACTATGGAAGATTGTGCAAGGTGTTGAAAGACGTCCTCTTACAACTGCGAATACAGGTACTGCAAATACAGGTGCTACTATTTTGTGCTACTATTTTTGTGGCACCTACTATAGAGCGAATTTGTTGGGATGGTAGAGATGATCGGGCACATGCATTCATAGCTCTCTCTGTCAGACATGCCATTATTCCTCACATTCACTGTTGCAGAACAACTAAGGATGCTTGGGATACATGTGGAAGTTCAACTTCAAAATACCATATCTATAACTCCATTTATTAGTTTTACAAAAAAATTTGTGGGATTCAAAACAAGACTTCCAACAAGTTCAAGATCACTAGAAATAGAGTTCATATGAAGAAGTTATGACACTTCAGGGTTATGGGGTTAAAACAGGCTAAGGCAAATAGGATCTTTTAAATTACTTGTATAGGGGCATCACCATGCTCTCACGATCGACAGGGCTATCAATCGTGATGGGAAGAGCTGTCCATCATGGCCTATCAATTGTGATGGATAGAGTTGATTGCAATTGATGGGTGTCAATCGCAATGGACAGGGGTGTCCATCGCGATGGATGTTGTCAACCGCGATGGAAATAATATATTGGGTTTCTTAATTTATATTGTGTCAATCGTGGCCCATAAGTTGTGATGGATAGCTTTCTGGCTGATTTGGGGTGTCGATTGTGATTTTTCTATTCGTCGCGATGGACATGTCTCGATCGTGATGGACAATTGTCGGCCGTGATGGATAGGTAGTCCATCGTGGGGCTGTCAATCATGATTGATTGTAACTTTTGCTTTTTCATATTTTCATGTGTCAATCAAGCCTCAATGCATCGCGATGGACATGAATTTCGCCATGTTTGACTATCAATTGAGATTTTTCAGTCAATCGCGATGGACAGAGGTGTCCGGTATGATGGATGCTCTCAATCATGATTGATTGGCTGTTCATCAGGGTCTGTTGATCGCAATGGATAGGTTGTCCATCATGATGGACACTGTCAATCGTGATTGATGCTGTCAATTGTGATGGACAGAGAAAATGCAAATATTCTTGAAATTTTTGTGTGGATCTGATGTGCAAGGCTTGTAGATCATGAATATGCACTTGGTTTTACCAAATGGTCAAGTTTTTTGTCAATCACGATTAATAGAGCTCAATGCCTTGGGACCAATGCAGACATTTTCTATACCTGGACAAGCTACTGGAGATGATGATATAGCCAAAACTTGCAAGAAATGCTAAAAAACACACAAAAATAGCAAGCACAATATCTCTCTCTCTCTCGTTCTCTCTCACAAGTGAAATGAGGGAAATGAAGTGGGGAAGGTGATATGATGTTGCTCTAGCACAATGGTGAGAACCACGTTAAGAAGCTCCACCTCCTTAATGTCAATCCGTGGAAGAGATAGGAGCGATATGAAGATCGTGAATGTGAGATGTAGTGAGAGTGAAAGTGAGAAGCATAGAGATGCACACACACATACATATACACAAAGAGGAGACAAGCAAGACACAATGGAAGGTAGGAAAATAGACTCTATTCTCAAGATCAATTACAACCTCAAGCTCACTCTAGCTCATACAAGTCTACACTAGCTAACTCAAAAATGAGCTCTCTAGCTCTTTTTATAGTTTTTAAACTAGTTTTGACCGGTTTCACATCTAGTGACTGGCATAGTTAAAAAATAGGTTCTAGGTGCAATTTGAAAGGGTAAATGATTTCTAAAAATAACCAAAATTGGTAGGCTTGTTCTACCTAAGCTCCTCAAGCTCGAGGACCCCTCGGCTTGCACAAAATGAAGCTATAAATTACAAAAGGGGTTTTTCTATGTTACATATGGTACAAGAGTAATGAAAATCACTATTGAAGGTTTTTGAAAAAGTACTTTGAAACATATTTGTCTAAAAAAATGATTCAACTAGCTCCCTGCTACTTTTTTGTGCTTTGTCTTTACATGCTTCCTCGACATCTATGCCTCTGGCTATTCCCAACACCCCCCTCCCTCTCGCTTCTGTCGTCCTCGATAGAACCTTGTTGTGGGGTTTGTCGGATATAATTTTGTAGTAGGTCGTGAGCGAGGGTGTGTTCTGAAATGCAGATACCTCTTGCTAGATCAGCTTCGAGTTTCTCCCAATCAATGGGCTGAGGCTTCTCTGGTGGCGGGAGTCTGTAATGCATGGAGTACACGAGTTGTTCATAAGCAAATAATTGCAGTAGATGTGTAGGCCTGCTTATGAACACCTCTGAGTGATACTCCAAAAAACCGGTAGTGAACATTTCTTCGAAGGTCTGCTTATAGCACGCCGGTAGATATTTGATGCGATAGTGCCAGGCATAACACACCCGGAGCGATGGTGTCGTAGTCATGTCATAAGCTAAATCTTGATTGCCATGCTCGAAACTTGGGGTGTTCACATGTAGTGCCTTGATGCGACGGAAGACTTTGAATACCATCTGCATCATGTCAAATATTTTGACAGTCATATGCACTGCTACATTGTCCATGCGTCGTAAGCAAGGGAGCTAGTGGCGAATCGTGGCCATCATATATCCTACTGTGGGTGGTCTGGTGGGTGGCCTGAAATATGGGTAATTGAGCAAATCCTGGCATTGCTTGTTGTTCTGTACTTTAATTGTGAATGCCTTCCAAGAACGGCTCATCATTTCAGGATATTCTTGTAATAAGTCCTGGCACCAAGTGGCTCCTCTCTGCGCATCCATTGGAAAATCTTCAGGCTCAAATTGAGTTTCATGAGAGGGTTTCTTGCCTATTTCTTTCTCGATGGCCAACTGATATTCTGCCATTAACATAAAATATGGCTTATATTGTAGCTCATGCCTAGATATGTACCTGCAAGGGGCCAAGTGAGCAAAATAAGGAGATTGTAGAATACGCTCTTCTATCATGGCCATTGCATGTAACTGTGCTTCCACCCTTGTGGAGTGGGTCCTTCCAAGCTCTTTGACAGTCTTCATCCATGCAAGAGTAGGAAGTTCAAAAGTTGTCTGGCCTTCGGTCGTGACGCATCCTCCTAGGATGGGTTGTGCTTCGTACGCTTCTTCAAAAGTGTCCTCCACCGGGATAGTCACAGTTTCTTCATCCGCTGGTAGTTCTGGTGGGGAATCTGGCCTAGGGGGTGCTTCATATGCCCCGATATGTGTTTGGAGAGTTACTACCTGGGCCCGTAAAGCGTTGAGATCCTCTATGATCTCAAGAGACGTGGCCACAAGAGCTAGTGGTATTGGCTATACAGGTGCTCGTAACTGCAATATCTTGTGTTCTTCTTTGAGCTTCTGGTATTCCTCATTCATACTGTCATACTCCTCTAATAATCTGACATGATCTTCCAATAACATCTTCATGGATTCGGAGGGGACAACTTTAAAGCGATTGGGACGGCTTGTCCGGTTGATCTAACGCAGCTTCCAAGTTCTCTCCATTCTGTTCCTGTAGACGTTGGTTCTCTTCTTTAGCTGCGGCTAAGTGGCATCTGAGCAATCCCATGTTTCTAGTAAAAGTTGCATTACAAATAGTCTGAACTCGCAATAAGTTGTCAATATCAGTGATGGCCTCTTTTGTCTTTTGTTCACTTTCGAGTTCCAGTTTGTGGGAGGCCTGGCTAAGCTCTTGGTAGCGGGTGTTAAGCGATGCATTCTCGATTGACAATGAATTGAGATTCGACTATAAATCGTTCGTTGTTTGCTGTAGCGTCTGGTAACTAGTGCCAAGAGATGCAAACTCATCTCGTACTTGGGTCATGCATGCGAACATCTGGCGAAATGCAGTGTCGATGGTGGGTGATAGTATTAATGGTGTAGTGAATATAGATGTTGTGTGTGTATGTTGATGCAAGGGGAAGGGGAATTAGGGATGGGAATGTGGATGCAGTGGTGATTGTGGAAAAAAGTGATGTGCGTAAATATGGTTGTGTAGTGGATACAAACACTTGCCTTAGCTCTAGGATATGTGTTTGTCTCACATTCAAATGTGCACATATATCATCGACATAAAATTCTAAATTCTTGCGTAAAAATTCCTTGACCGTGACACATGAGTCGCTTGAAAGTGGCGGGTGCATTTATTAAGCCAAACGACATCACACAAAATGCAAAAATGCCCCATTCTATGGCAAAAGCCATCTTGTGTTGATCTTTAGGAGCAATGGCTACTTGATTATAGCGTGAGAAACCATCAAGAAAGCTATAAACTTCCTTGCCTGCGACTCTTTCCAATAAATGTTTCGTGATAGGAAGAGGATAACTATCTCTAATCGTGGCAGCATTAACTTTTTTAAGGTTAATACACACACGCAATTTTCCATTCTTCTTGGGCACAACCACAATGGGGGATACCCATTCGGTATGCTCAATTTCATAAATGAATCTTGCTTCTATCAAACGATCTATTTCTTCTTTAATCTTCGTAGCGTAGTTATCATTGTACGTGTACGGTTTCTATTTCTTAGGTTTTGCATCTGGATTCATAGGGATTCTATGGGAGCATATATCCGGGACTACTCCTTTCAAGTCTTTGTAACTCCAAGCAAACACATCTCTATATTCTCGCAATAGGGCAACTAACTCTTCTTCTTCTTCTTTTGTCAAATCATGCCCAATGTATGTAGACATTTTTCTTCTTCTCCTTCTATGGTGACTATGATTTTTTTGGTTTTCTCTCTATTATCATATACTTCTCCAACATCAACTTTTCTTTTAGGCATTCGAACCATTATTCTTCTATATTCTATTTCATACTTCTTGAAGTTCTCAGGTACCTCAAAAAAAGATTCTTCTTCTTCTTACATGGTTTCTTTCTTCTTTCTTTTCTTACCTTCACTTTTGACAGTCACTTGTGTGGCTAACCTCACATCATTCATAATTTCTTCGTGTTTCTAAGGGTGAGCTTCTACTTTGTAGAAATAATCTTCATCTGATGCAAATGGAGGGTCCATAATAATTGACTCTAGATCAAAGTCGCTTGCATCCTCAAATGCATCAGTGTTAGGTTCCCATTCTTCAATAATGAAATCACACATGATTGGCTCTATTGTAAAGATTGAAATGTCATAGCCATCCTCGTCACAGTGGGGTTTCCATTGTTCTTCATTGATGGCTACATCCATTGTTGCTAGTATTTTTGCCCAACCATGAGGCTCGAATTCCTCGTCTGGAAATATTATAGGTGCGTAAGCTGGGTCTTGAAGAGTTCATGGATGTTGTTCTGCACCTAAGGTCCTAGCTTCTAACCGTTCTTCCTCTTTTTTGGCTACTTTACACATCCATAGATGAGTATCCTCATGCAACCATGACGGGTCCAACTCCAATGAGTGTACAGATTTTGTTTCCTCTTGTGTTTTATGGATGGTATTCCATTGTATTGGGGGTATGTCTCAATGTGAATAGTCTTTAAGATTGACTTTAGTAGTCACTCCTAAATGTTGCAAGTACAAAGAATTAGCTCCCCAATCTTGTACAATTTGCAATTAACGCATGAATGGACGTCCTAAAATCATTTCGTAAGCATGATTTTTCCCAAAATCACAAATGGCAAAAGTATGCTCAAACTCCATGCCACAAGTGGTGAGAGATATGCCTTCTAGTAAGCCTAATGGATTTTCTATATGTCCATAATCCATTTGTAACTTCATCCTGGTAGGTCTTAATGCAAGCTTACCCCAATGTTTCCATAAAGCAGTGGTAGCAATGGCTACTCTGGCTCCTGAATCTAAGATGGCTTTGGTGGTGTAGCCCTGATGGGTTATTGGAAGATAAGTGTTACCTTCCTCTCCTTCACTTGCATCTCCGATTCTTTCTACAGGTATCTCTGGTACCTTTTTGTGTGATCCTATCTATGAGGGAGCAATAGCAACCTCAGGGAATTGATTTTCTACATGCTTCCACAATTCTAGTTTAACCTTCAACAACTCCTCTAGAGTGAGGTGACATTGCACTTTAGTGTTCTTGATCACTTCCGTGTTTTAGGGATTACTGATTCTTCATTCCTCACTAGTATAGTGGGTGCTCTCATGCTAATAGACTTGTCTTCCCAAGGTCCTATGAACTGAGGTAATTCTTGCAAAGAATTGGATTCAAAACATGTGTGTTCACTCAGTTGCTCTTCCTCTATGTCATCATAGATAGAGGGAATGTCTTGGGGAAATTGTTCCTGCAAGTCATCTATTTCTTGAATAGGAGGATGGGTTCCTTGTTCTTTTCTCCACTTCTCTTCTTGTATTTCTCTTGAGAATTCGTGTGAATACATATGTATTGAAGACAGGTTGTCTGCATCCTCTATTTTGGGTACTTGAGATAGGGATGGTGCATTCTTTTCTTGTGACTCTGAGGCAATAGGGTTCCTATGCTGATTCTTTTTCTCCTTGCTATCAATCAAGTATTCTAGCCTCTCCAGTAGTCCTTGAAAGTGTAATTCAGCCTTTGCCATGTTATTCCAATTAAGATAACGAGAGGCTTCAAACATAGTTTGAGCTAATTCTACCATCTTCATGCAAAATTTAGTCCTCTCAATTTCTAAATCCATTCGTGGGTAATTCTTACTCATTTCAGCTATCTGGGTCCTTTTTATAATCTTGCTTGATATGCACGAAACATCATGTCTAGGTTTTCTGGTATGGGTTCTGCTAAAAATGAGTCTTATCTCTGAGTTAGGTTATCTTGATTAGATTCTTGAGAAGTCAATTCTAGGATTTTGGCTCTCGATTCCTTCAAATTTCCTTCGAACTCAGTTATCTTTTTATTCCATTTTCTCTTAATTAGTTCTCTAGAGTCTTTCCAAGATTTTTTCTTTTTGCTGCTAGATTCTCCAACTTTGCTAGTTCTAGCTATTTTTTCAGGATTAAGTTGTTGATTCTGTAAGAGCGCTTGGGCTCTTGTTATAGCTTGGATAGGCACGTATGTAGGGTTGGATCCATCTGCATTGTGTACAATTCCTATCACATTGATCAGTGTCACTGTTGAAGCATTAGCAGGGTTCTTAGGACAATCTTTGATAATATGCTCCTTACCACAATTGGCACAAAAGCCTTGTATGTTATAATATTGTGACTATCCTACTATCGGAGGATGTGGATAATCCTTTATGAAATGATTTCCTTGGCATCTAAAGCATGGTCCTCTAGGGCCTTGTGGTCTTTGATGTCTTATTTAGGGCCGCGGATTAGGGTTTGTGTACATCACATTAGCATAATTGGGCTCCTAATTGGCTTCCAATGGTGGACTATCGTACTGATATGTTTCCACGTGTTCTGGTGGCTCCGTATAATAAGCTGGTGTACTATTTACATGAGTAGAGTCAAAACTATTGGAATTTGGGTCACTCTCAATGATCAAGGGTGAAGAAGGCACCAAAGCCCTATTTAGGTTCTCTTCCGCAGCAACGTATTTGACTAAGAGGACATTAGCTGGTGGGGGTGGCTACTGAGCTAAAAGAGGTTGAGGTCTCTGTTGAACCTAATAAGGATAGTTTTGAGGAGGCCTATAGTAATGAGGCTGAGCATTGTACTAACCTTGATATCTACCTGGTTGCAGGTATGCTTGAAGGTAGTTCTGCCGTACTGCTTGTTTGTTGTATGGGCAATCTTGAGCCGTATGATTCGTGTATCATCTCTCAATTGTACAGCATTGGCCGCTAGGGTTGGCTTGTGGTTGTGTTGCATTGGGACACACATTTGCCATATGATCACCACCACAGGTGTAACAAGTCTTGTTTGTTGTTAAGCTAGGCATCTATTTACTAGAAACTCCTAGTTTTTGGGCCACTTTTTCTGGTAGGTCTTCTATCGAGCTAGACAATTTTGAGGATGCTAGAGATGAACAATCTGAGCCCGTATAGACCTTTGAGAGTTCCAGTTTAGAGCTCAAGAGGCCATCTGAAAACAATGACACTTGCTTGGCCTATGAGGGTAACTCTTGCATTGGACATCTTTCCACATATTGTCTAAACCTACATCCTACCAATCTCACTGTTTCCTGAGGGGCCCGTTTAAAGCTATGAATTAACGAAGACATATCATGTCTGATTCCACTTTTAGAGAATTCCGTGATGAAAGACTCAAACAAGTGATGGATGTCTAATTGCCTTTTTTGCAATGGTTGGAACCAAGTTAAAGTAGTATTCTTTAACGCTAGTCCAAAAGCATTATATTGCGTGAACATGTCTTCTACCTACTCTACTCTTAGAACTTGCTTAAACTCCGCAACATGGTCATAGGGATCTCCTATCCCATCAAAGTATTTTTTCATGGACTTTACTAATTGAGTGGTTCTTAGTATCCTTGGGTGTTCTCGTGGTCTAGGTAGAGGAAAATCATCTCTACTCCTTGGTATTCTAGGTTCTCTTTGTCTGTCCACTCTATTAGTGTCTTTGTTTGTTCTATCTCTCCCTATGGGATGAGTGAAACTTACTTTTGGTCTTTCTTTGTTCTTCTCTCTTTGATTACCATGGGCTGAGGATGTTCCAGCACCCTGATGGCTCGTGTTTACATTTGTTCAAGATTGAAGGAAGAATAAATCACCTCTCCATGTGTAGGTATTTCTCACATGGTTTGGTACTACAAATACTCGTTGTAAAAGTTTCATCCAAGTATACCACCTTTCCAAGAGTATCTGGGTCCTTGAATTCATAAATCATGATGGAACTTACCTCACTAGTTTGGTCCATTCTATACCTCCAAAATGCTTCATCAGTTTCTTTATTCACAAACAACTCTATGCTTCTATTGTCCTGAGGGATCCATTCTGGGATTAGTACTCTTGTTAGTACAGATTTCCCTCTAGGTGTCCTAGGTTCTTCTCCTACTGGTTCTTTTCCTTCGGCTCTCGCTTCCATATTTAACTGAATTACTCCAAACTCATTGATATTATTTGGCTGAGTACTTAGGATGTACATCGTTCCTTCTTTATCTATGTACGCATCTCTCTCAAATTTCACCACTGGAAATTCCAATCCAATGGGTTGATCCAGGTTGTGCATTTGCACCACTTGTCTTCGCAAACCATCCTCATAGATGCGAGCACCTAAGCGGTTGGTGCAGACAAATTCTAATTGAGTTATGTAGGGTCCTTCGGGTCTCTCTAAGTATGCTATGTTTAACCCTCCTTCTGGTCTTTCTGTGCTAAAAGCCATTTTTGATTCACTCGTATCTGAGCTCAACTCATGGGGGTAGCTATTCAATTGTTGAGCCCACGATCGTGCAGTAGTTCATACACTTGCTTCTGATGATCTAAGGCTTCGTTGATCTGACTTACCTATATGCTTGCCCGATCTAAGGTTCATGAATTTACTTCGTGGCACTCTCTGATCGTCAATGTTCCTTGTTTTTAATTGCTTGTTTCTTTTTTAATTCCTTTAAGTTCTTGTTTTGTCTTACTGTATGCGTCAGGAATCGACTTTCCGTTGTACTTTTGAGTTCTCGTTCCGTCATACTTAAGTTCTTTCCTTTAGGTTTTCGTATCGCACACTTTTACTTTAGTCTTGGACTTGAAAATTTTAAGGCTATTGAACTTGATCGTTCCTATCGTCTTTAATCCACAATGCTAATCGTTTAGCCTAAGCTAATAATTGACTGAGGGGGTTGAGTATTCTTCCAACCTCGAGTCAGCTCCTTTGAGTGCTCTAATGCCCAAGAAGTCGCACTTCCCAAGCTTTGTGTTCTTCACTGCCTTGCTTTGATTGCCCTTGATTGCCCTTGCTAGACCTGTAAAAATTCAATGTTTAGACCAATTTTCAAATGGAACATCAAGAACTTTGATATATACACTTTTTAGTCCCTTCCTCTTATGGCGAAATTTTAAGGCCCCCTAGTTTTTTTCTAGTCCCACACTATGTGAACGTCTTCTTTTTTGAAAAAAATAGTTGAGGTCACGTAGTACTCATAAAGATCTTTCTAAGGAGCTATAAAGCTCAAAAAAACGGACTTTGGATGAAAAAGATATGACCGTTCAGGCCCTCGAGGGTAGAAACTCAAATTTAGGTTTTTCTTCAAATATGAGCTAAGGGGTCTCCTATGAGCTTAATGATCCAAAAATTTGCTTAGAATAGCCCCAAATTTGCCCAAAAAATCAAACCCTAAAATTTGCATTTGGGGTGGACAATTGCGATGGTCTGGGACCGTCGTGATGGCTCAGGTGAACCGTCGCGATGGCGTGGCACAATCGCAATGGTCCGAAGGCACGAGGCGTCGCGATGGTTTGAAGTGAACAATCGCGATGGCATGAATGAACCATTGCGATGGTCTAATTGGTGATGAATCGTGATGGCATCAATCAACGGCCAATCCAACAATCGCGATGGCGTGAGCCCGTCGCGATGGTCACAAGGCACAATGGCTTGAGCCAATCGCAATGGTTCAAATTTCTAGGCGTCGCGACGGCTTACCTGGTATCGTCGCGATGGCGTGGCTAGTGAACAATCGCGATGGTCTATCTTGACACGTGGTAGGATCGACGCGATGGCTTGAGCCAATCGTGATGGCGTGGGGTCGACGGGATCATCACGATGGTCAGGGGCTGTCGTGATGGTTCAAGTGAACCGTCGCGATGGCGTGAGACCGTCGTGATGGTCCGGCCGAACTGTCACGATGGCGTGAGCCAATCGCGATGGTGTAACACAATCACGATGGCGTGAACCAATCGCGATGGTCCATCAAATCAATGATTTTCAAAATGTGTTTGTGGATTCGTGCAAGCACTAGTGTCGCCTACCTCTTGGTGGACTCACATACCAAAATTGCCAAACTTGGCAGACCATTGTGATGGTCTGACGCAAACGGCAGATTTCTGAGAGAAAGTGATTTTTTACCTTTTGGAAGCTTTCTTGATGCACTAGAGCTCTCTACCTGCAATAAAACTCAAAAACACACTAGTACATGCAATCACAAAAGCTCTCTCTCTCTCGCATGCACAAATGAGGGGAAATGAGGAGAATGGGTGGACATGGTGAATTTTTTTATTTTTTTGGAGTGGAAGAAGATGATGCGATGGTGAAGAAGGAGTGTAGAGGAGATGAAAAACACAAAAAACTAAGTAAAATCAACAACAAAAACTGAAATTTTTACCTTCCAACACCACTTCTTGCTATACTCTTACCATTACACATTTGTCCTAGACTCGATCCCTGGCAACAGTGCCGAATTTGGTGTTGCTCTAGCACAATGGTGAGAACCACGTTAAGGAGCTCCACCTCCTTAATGTCAATCTGCGGAAGAGATAGGAGTGATATGAAGATCGTGAATGTGAGATGTAGTGAGAGTGAAGGTGAGAAGCATAGAGATGCGCACACACATAAAGAGGAGACAAGCAAGACACAATGGAAGGTAGGAAAATAGACTCTATTCTCAAGATCAATTACAACCTCAAGCTCACTCTAGCTCATACAAGTCTACACTAGCTAACCTCAAAAATGCGCTCTCTAGCTCTTTTTATAGTTTTTAGACTAGTTTTGACCGGTTTCACATCTAGTGACTGGCATAGTTAAAAAATAGGTTCTAGGTGCTATTTGAAGGGGTAAACGATGTCTAAAAATAACCAAAATTGGTATGCTTGTTCTACCTAAGCTCCTCAAGCTCGAGGACTCCTCGGCTTGCACAAAATGGAGCTATAAATTACAAAAGGGGTTTTTCTATGTTACATATGGTACAAGAGTGATGAAAATCACTATTGAAGGTTTTTGAAAAAGTATTTTGAAACATATTTGTTTGAAAAAATGATTCGAGTGGCTCCCTCCTACTTCGTTGTGCTTTGTCTTTACATGCTTCCTCGACGTCTATGCCTCTGGCTACTGCCAACATATGACAAAAAAACAGAAAATTTTGCTAAGGTGGAGATGGAGGTGGGAGATGGTGAGGATGATGATGGTGATAATGATGCTAAAGAAAATAAAAGAAAATAGAGAAAAGTGAAGGAAATACATATGACACCAACATCACAACTCTATGTCTTACCATCACACACTCATCCGCCAAGCTCTCTCATCGGCAACGGCAATAAATTTGGTGTCACTAGCACAATGGAAAGTACCAACATGAGGAGATCCACCTCATAATTGTCAATCTGTGGAGACTTGAGGACTAGTATGATGACTATGAGAAAGTGATGGCACAAGTGCGTGAGTGAGAAGCACACAAGCATGCACACACATACACACACACGCATGCTCACAAGGCAAGAACAGAGACAGGAACAATGGAGTTCTACGAATTACTCAAAAACTCTCTTACACAAGCTCAAAACTCTAACAAGCTAACCTCAAAAATGAGCTCTCTATCGTTTTTTATAGTTTTCTACTAGCTTTTGGCCCTGTCTAGACCTAATGTCTGACCTAGTTCAAAATTAGGTTCTAGGGCTTATTTGAGGACCCAAACGGAGTCTAAAAATTATGAAAACTGGTACATAGCTACTTCTAATACTCCTCAAGCTCAATGACTCCTCAGCTTGCACAAAATGGAGTAGGGGTAATGGAAAATGGTATTTACAATGGTGTGAAGTGACTAAAATCACTAGTTGGGAAATATTTCAGTATATGGCTACTACATTGACTGCTTTGCGTGCTTAATCCTTCTCTCTGCTCTATCCCTTCATTGACTTCCTTGTCTCATAATGCCTTGACCTCCTTGACTACTGCCAAAAATGGTCTTTGTGGATAAGCAAAAAACAAAGCATATGTAGATTATTATCGTTTCCATGCATGTACTATTGTTATCCTTATTGACTACTCCATAATATAATGAACAAAGCAATTATGCCAAAAATGGTCTTTGTGGATAAGCAAAAAACAAAGCATATGTAGATTATTATCGTTTCCATGCATGTACTATTGTTATCCTTATTGACTACTCCATAATATAATGAACAAAGCAATTATGCCAAAAATGGTCTTTGTGGATAAGCGAAAAACAAAGCATATGTAGATTATTATCGTTTCCATGCATGTACTATTGTTATCCTTATTGACTACTCCATAATATAATGAACAAAGCAATTACACCAGACCAAGATAGCATAACATGAGTAAATGATGTCTATATTAAAGGAGTCAAATTCTAAACAATTCGCACCATACATCCTTCAAAACAACCTGCTCAACTACATCTACATATTCCCCTTTCTTTTCAATCAACAAACTGTCTCTTTTATTTTCACCAGTATAATTTGCTATGAACTCGTGTGATTTCCAAAATATTGTCATAACCCTTCATATCTTCCCCTTACTTTTAAAAGAGAAAATAATGTAGTGTCTAGTTCCCAAAATCCCCAACCTAGCTACCAACACCTGACACAAACCTACTGGGAAGAGATCCTTTGCGAGTCTCGTACATCGGACCTATCAATTCCTTGTACTTGAATATTATGCTCTTTATCTTGCTCCATATCACGCGCTGAAATAGAAACTTGTGACTGATGTGAATATCAGTAACATTTAATTCCACAACCTACTTTGAAGCAAAAAATGATAAAGGATATTCCATACATAATATCATCAAAAAGATTGTTACAGCATGGGAACTTTCTTCAGCACATTGAGGATTATTATCAGAACCAGTACACATTGTTGTAAAATACATCATAGTTTGTGCGTAGTTCTCTAGTATGACATATAATAGAAGCAAATCATCATCAATATGACACTTGTATTTTTTAGACATCTTACCTACTAACTGCAAAGTTTTGACTTGCGCTTGAAATGTAGTGATTTGAGCTTCAAATATATCCAATTGAAATAAAATTTCCTTATACATTTTCTCTCTAACTCTAGAAATTTCATTCTTAAAAGAATTATTTGCAAAGCATGCATTGATCCACATATTTTCTAATTTAGTGTCAAACGATACCCAAAGATGATGAAAAACTCTTGATTAAAAGCCCTCATATTTCCAATATCATTCCGTTCCAAATATCAATCATTAGGTTGGAGATTGATGATATCTTTTGATTTCAATAGTGATGTGTGTGAACACACTTAGGACCACTAGGGCAGGTTTTTCTCTCTTTAGAAGGATTTTTTTCCTATTTTTTACACACGCTTATAACCCTAATGCACCATTTATCTTTGTACATTCACTTGGTAATACATTCAATATTATGTTGTTCTCCAAGCTTCCTCTTGTGTTCTCCATATGCTTTCGCTAGATCATCGCTTCATCTAGGGCATCCTTGACACCCCTTTGGTCATAGTCTTAGAATCACAGAAGAACTACTGAGCATACTTAGGGTGATTATGAGTTAAAATAGCTTTGTTTTGTGGCATTGAAATTTTTATTTGATATCATTTCAGCCTCTAAATGCACTATCACAACTATTGCGCAAGCAATTTCGTCCATTCATTCCAAACATATATACATGTTTTGATTCACCAAAACAAGTACATCAAAGTCTACTACAAGTTTTGCAGAGCTCAAAAGCGTTTTTTGCATCTTTTTTAGATAAATTCAATTTTCCACATCAAGATGCAATGATTTATTTTGTATGTTTTTTGTTGAGGATATGTTGGATGGTACTATTAGCATATGACCAATGTCAACACCTCATGATTGTATGTACTAATGCACATTTTATAAGGCCCCCATTATGAGGAGAATCCAAGCATGCATTACCCAATTGATGGGAATCCGAACTTGCCTGTTGGATGGAGGTCAAATTGGACCATCTAAGTTATAGTAAGGAAAGCGAGCTACCAGGGTCCTCAATTGTGGGGTCCGAGGTAGTGCGGAGTGTTGAGAATATGAGAGTGCATCTCCATATTTTATCTAGGTGACACTCCATTTCCATTTGATTTCCTTTTTATACTACAAATCTTTGTAGTTGGGTATGTTCCCATTTATTTCTAGTAGTGTATTCATTCTCCTTCAAGGGGAATTATCCCACATATGATGTACTCTAGAGAGCCCCATCCAACTCTATATAAGGAGAGCCTCTCCCCCACTTTGTACTTGGTTAGAATCTTGAGGAGCCTACTCCATTCTCTTAGCAAGCTCACTCTAATCCATGTGAGCTTTTCCATTTCATGGTCTACTCACTTTTGAGTGTCACACTCTTTCCTTTTGTGAGTACATCCTCTATTCCTAGGCTCACAATGTCTTACAGACTTGTGATGAGGGAGTCTAAATCTCTATCATCAAGCAAGTGCATATACTGGTGGCATTGATACACTCATTAAATTATCAATATGTGAGTTTAACCCCATCAAGTGTATAAATACACATGCACACGTGATAGTTAATGTAGGCAAGGGACAAGTAATGCATGCAAATAAGGCTAAATCTACCTCACAAGACGCCTCTTACACACTAAAATGTATTGCGATACTTGGTGTAGGAGATACAAATCAAGTGATTTCTCTTAGATCCGATAGTCAAATATAGTCAATAGTAGGTTTTTTTCAAAGCTCTCAAAAAGATACATCCAATGACTATATCTTCAGCTCCATTCGATCTTTGTGCTTCACACTATGACCAAATAATAGAGTGGCGGGAAACATCAACTCTCACTTCTATGCTTTCTATAATTCACACACACCAAGACAATGAAAAGAGATGAGGAAGAGGTAGACAACACCTCTAGACACACATTCCACACCTCAAGCACACATACAAGCACACATACAAGCTCACAGACAAGAAGATATAGAGACAAGAAAAAGCAAATTCGAAATTCTGCAAAGTTATTTTTTCATAATGGTAAAATGTTTTTACAAAAGAGTCACAAGTGACTTATATACATGTGCCCTAAATTTGGTCCATTCACATAAAAGACTGGCACTTTCTCTATAAATCACTAAGTTCCTACTAATGTACAAGGGTAATGTTACATTCTTCAGGGATCATGCATCAAGAGGACTCCTCTAGAGTAATTACAAAGCTTTTCGAGATTTTACAAGGGATTTTAGGAAAAGAAAGGGACCATTTTATTGAAAATTTTGGGGGCTTGCTCTTCATCTGTTCTTTCTTCTACTTTCTGATTCCTTTTGTCTTCAGTCCTCTTAGTCCTCTACACCACTCTCCCCCTCTTAGTCTCTATCATTTCTTGATAGGATTTTGCAGGTTTTCCTAAGACACAATAAGTGGCAAAACCTCATATACATATGACAATTTAGATTTGCTATCGTCATGTGCCTCTTGCCAACTAATTCCTCTTTGATCTAATGCTGTAATTTCCTGGTGTATATTTCCTTTAGCTACATGCAATGAGCGGCCGAGGAAGCCTTCAAGACTTAGAGACAATTGTTACCTTATTCGAGCCTCAGTCCAATGCTTCGATTTCTCCCTTGATAATCCTTATATTCATATACTATGATTACTGCATTGACTTTGGTCACCACGCCTGCTCTCAATGGTTGGCATATCTGTTGATATATTTAGGTGATGTGTGTGAACACTCTAGGACCATCGGGGCACTTTTTTCCCTCTTTAGAAGGTTTTTTCCCCCGGCTTGAATATACGCCTATTGCCCAATGGGTCACTTATCTTTGTACATCGTAGTGGTAATATATTCAGTATTGTGTGTTGAGCACCAAGCTTCTCCTTCTTCCTTGTGCTTCTCGCATGCTTCCATAGACATCTAACTCCAATAATTGGTACTAGAGCAGGTCACCACTTCATCTAGGGCATCTTCGATACCCCTCTAGTTGCAGTCTCTGAATCGCAAGAAATTTGGTATGCATACTCAAGCTGATTAGGAGATCAAAAGAGCTTCATCTCATAATCACATGAAATTTGGTGTGCATACTCAAGCTGATTAGGAGATCAAGCTATTTCATCTTTTTGTGCCAAAGATATATATAGGTTTCAGTTTGCCAGTATAAGTGTCTTGAAGTCTACTACAGTTTTAGCAGAACTCTTCAGGGTAGTTTTGTTCAACTTTTTAAGATACAATCATTTTTCTGCATTAGGGTATTTTAGTCAGTGGCCATGAATGAAAGCAATGATATATTCCATATGTTGGCTATTGAGGATAAGTTGGATGGTACTAATTACACATAATGAGCTTATATGATGTGTCATGGTCTCAAAAGGACTATGGAATATTGTGTAAGGTGTTGAAAAATGTCCTATTACACCTGCAAATATAGGTATTGAAGCTGATGTTGATGGCATCGAAGATGGCAATATTCTGCAGATTCCTCTTTGTGTTGCGGTTCCTATTGCACCTACTATAGAGAAAATTCATTGGGATGGTAGAGATGCTCAAGCACATGCATTGATAGCATTGTCTGTCAAACGTGTCATTATTACTCACATTTGCCCTTGTAGAACAAGTACAGATGCTTGGGATACACTTACCACATTGTAGCAAGCAATGAATGAGGCTCGTGTTGCTTACCTCCGAAAATAGTTGGAGAGTGAACACATGAATGAAGGTGATTCTACGGACAGTTTTTTGAAAAAGATCAAGGATTTGAAGGAACAGTTGATTTCTGCTGATGAAGGCATTCCTGATAGTTCACTTGTGGAAACTGTCCTGAATGGTCTTCCCGACTCATATCATAGTTTTTCTTCTACTCTTCGTTTGATGATGAAAGGCAATCCAAATGCCTTAACATTTAAAGAGTTTGTTTCCATTCTATTGCAAGAAGATTAGTCTAGGCAGAACAGGTCTATTATGCATGTTGTAGATCAAGCTTTCCTGGCTAGTCAGAAGGTCAAAGCAAAAATTGTTTTGCAAATACTGTAAAGCAAAAGATCATGTCATTAAGAGTTGTCCAAAACTGGCTGCTAAAGAGGCAAAGAAGAAAGAGGCCAGAATGGTTGTTGTAGAGGCCTCTACACTGAAAGAAAAAGTCTGCTAATCTTGTGCAGAATGAAGAATGGGTCTTTACTATTGTTTGCAATTTTGACCCATCTTCTCATAAGTAGTGTATTTCTCTATTAGACTCAGATGTTTGGTATTTTGATAGTGGGGTAACCAAACATCTTACCTCATAGTGTAGTTTCTTCAATACACTCAATCCTGCCCCTATTGGGAATATTGTCACATGTACCAATAGCTCCTCTTATCCTATCATGGGAGTTGGTAAGATCATTCTCACTATTGCTGATTGTAGTTCTTTCACTTTGTTAGATTCTTTATTTGTGCTAGGGATCAAGAAGAATCTATTATCAGTTTTAGATTTAGCCAAGATTGGCTTGGTTGTGAAATTTGTTGATGACAGGTGTACAATTAATGATCTGTCAAATGGTGATGTGATTATTGCTTCTAGCATTTTATGTCATGGGTTATATAAGCTTATAGACTATGAAACATCTACAAATGATTTAGCATGTGTAGTACATGATTCTTAAGCTATATCTGATGCAAAGCTTTGGCATGCATGCTTTGGTCATCTGAATTCTCCTAGTTTGCTATGCTTGCAGAAATCTGAAATGGTGTCCTCTTTTCCCAAACTTGAGGCACTTGGTGAACATGCTTGTAAAGGCTGTATTTTGGGCAAAATGTAGCGTTCATCCTTCCCAAAAGATGGTTCACTTTGAGTTACTCAAAAATTGCAGCTTGCGCATAGTGATGTTTGTGGTCCTCTATAGACACCTTCTTTTTGGAAACTATCTTTACTTTGTGACTTTCATTGATGATTTTTCTAGTCATGCATGGGTATATCCATTGAAAGTAAAGTCGGAAGTGTTTATGTGCTTTAAACAATTTCTGGTTTTGGCTAAAAATTTGTCAAGATGTAAAATGGGCACCCTCGATTTTGATTGAGGGGGGGAATGTCTGTCTTCTGACTTTAATGCATTTCTTGCTCAACGTGGGATAAAACATCAGTGTACAGTCCCATATACACCTCAACAGAATGGAGTTGCTGAATGGAAGAACATATCACTCATGGAGATGGCGAGGTGTATGGTCAGGAGTTAGGCTTTACCACATAGTTTTTGGCTTGAGGTCGTTATGTGTGCAGCATATGTACTTAATAGATGTCCCACTAAAGCATTGCAATCTATCACTCCATATGAGGCTTGGCATGGTCCTAAGCCATGTGTTGCTCACCTACATGTTTTTGGTTGTCTGGCATATGCATAAGTGCCTGAAGAACATCATAAGAAATTGGATGATAAAGTAGTAAAATGTGTTTTTGTTGGGTGCAGTTCTGAAATCAAAGGCTATGGTCTGTATCATCCACAAATTAAATGCATTTTGGTTAGCCATGATATTGTTTTTGTGTACAAGTGGATAGTCTAGTGCTGGTCCTAATGAGGCAACTTTTCAACCTTTGTAGGTTTCATGTGATGATGCAAATCATTCCATTTCTGATGCAGATTTAAATGATGCACTTGTTGAATAGAGATTTGATATTGGGGAGGCAAAAACTATTCCAAAATCGTTGGTGCAGACTTCACATGATAGCAAAATAGATGCAACTCTATCATATCATACTTGCTTAGGCTCTCATAGTGCCTCTTTTGCATCAAATTGCTATGATATGGTTGCCTCTAGTCTCTATGATGAGAATGAGCTTGTTTCCTTTGATGAAGCACAAAATTTGAAAATTGGATGGCTGCTATGCAATCTGAATGTGATGCTATAATGAAGAATGGTACTTGGTCTTTATGTGACTTGCCTCCTGGCAAGAAGACCATTGGCACTAATTTGGTATACAAGTTGAAGCTTAAGTCTGATGGAAAGTTGACAGGTATAAGGCTAGGCTTGTTGCAAAGGGTTATGCACACGAAAGAGGCATTTATTTTGAAGAGATCTTTGCATCTACATGCCGAGTGACTACTGTTCATAGCATCTATGCACTTGTAGCTCATCGTGGTTGTAATGTAACATCAATTGGACATTAAAACAACATTTTTGAATGGTGACTTTCATGAAGAAGTGTATGTTTTTCAGTCTCATGGCTTTGTGAAGAAAGGGCATGAAAACCATGTGTGCAGGTTAAAGAAGGCATTAAATGGTTCAAAGAGAGCACCACATGCTTGATATGAAAAGATACATGACTATCTGATTGCACATGGTTTAAAGAACAGTCCAACTGAGAGTGTCTTATATGTTAAGCACACTAATGATGTGCTTCTGATCATTATTGTGTATGTTGATGACATGCTGCTCACTGTCCTATGAGAAGCATATTTTTTATTTTAAGGCTGATTTGCATGCCTCATTTGGGATGTCTAATTTGGGGCATTTGCATCACTATTTGGGCATTTAATTTATGCAAGTTGATAAAGGAATTGCTTTGTGTCAAATGAAATATATTGACACATTATTTCAATGTTTTTGCCTTCAGGATTGTACGCCTAGTGCCACTCCTATGGGGACAAGTTTATGATTGAGTCTTCATGATGCTAGAGATGGGGTTAAGCGCATCTTTCATTACTTGAGTGGTATGTGGATACTTGGATTGTTTTATCCCAAGGGGGGGATCACTACTGTTAGATTTCCATGCTTTTTCTGACTCTAACTGGGGTGGTTGCTATGACACTCATGTGTCCACTAGTGGCTTTTGCTTCATGTTTGTTAGCTCATGTATATCTTCGTAGAGCAAGAAGCAGCCTACAATGGCCACTTTCAATTGTGAGGCTGAGTATAGGGCAGCTTTCATAGCGACTCTTGAGTGTGTGTGGCTCAAATGCCTTATGGTTGATTTGTGTGTTGGTCAATCTTCTGCCACCACCATCTTCATTGATAGTTAGAGTGCATTGCTAGTTCTAAGGAACCCTATGTTCCATGCTCAAACTAAGCACATTGAGGTGCATTATCATTATGTCAAGGAGAGGTTCTCTACTAGAGAGATCAGCTTGGCATATGTGCCCACATAGGAGAACATTGTGGACCTTTTCACAAAGGCTCTGCCTAAGGAGAAGTTTGAAGCTTTCCACAAAGCTTTGGGCTTACTTCCTTTTGTGGATTGATTCCACATGGCTTGGCACTTCCTTATACATGAGTGCCAGTTCCTTTTCACCACATCACTCCCAGGGGGATTTGTTGATATATTTAGGTAGTGATGTGTGTGAACACTCTAGGACCACCAGGGCACTTTTTTCCGTCTTCAGGAGGTTTTTTCCCCTTGGCTTGTATATATGTCTATTGCCCTAACAATTCACTTATCTTTGTACATTCTAGTGGTAAACATTCAATATTGTGTGTTGTGCTCCAAGCTTCTCCTTCTTTCTTGTGCTATTCACGTGCTTCTGTAGACATATAACTCCAACAATATCACGTCTTTAGTGCAGCTTATGCTTCAATTTTCCCTGTGGTTCTTCTTTGTTTGCATCCTCTAGGGCTTGATGCATTCTTTCAGCCAGTGTCTCATTTTAGCCTGATTCATGCCCTTGTGGGCAGACAGTAGTGTTTTAATGAATTATCTTTTTTTGCTAACTACAAAGTGCAATTGGCCATTGTCATTCACTCACAGTTAGAAGGCTATGTGCACTACTTTGTAGGAACAAGCATCATTTTTTTCTACCTCACACTGAGGATATGCCACCTCTCTGATGCAACCCCCATAGAGAGAGAGAGAGAGAGCAATTCTGCAACATTCCCTTTCAATAATGCATAGCTATTCATCTGCAGGTGATGCCAACTTCACGGATGCTTCTATATCTATCTATTTTTGCGCCAATCTCTCAGATGTTGCACAATGTTTTTCTATACAAAGTTGACTGCATATGAACACTTCTTCTCAAGCACGTGCTGAACATAGTTCTTGTGGACATGCATTGTTGGGACATCGTTTGTCATCATAAGTGTTGATCATTGCTTTGTCTCCTATGGCATCAATTTTGTAATCTCCATAAAGACCTAATTTTGTTATCTCCATAAATACTTTCTCCTGGTATTTCTTTCCCCTTCTTGTACTTCACTACCTCACCACTGCAAATTCTTTGAAGGGTATCCACCATCACCATTTGGAACTCTATGTGTGCAAGTCCCACTTTGTAAGGGGTTACTTTGTGTTTCTCCAAGGGTTCAACCCTCATTTTGCCCCACTAGTTGGCACACTTTGGCACTAAATACCTTCATCTTTGTACTCGAATCACACAAACAAGATAGTGTGTGTGCATTTGTAGATTGGAGGCTAGTCTAAGCCTACCCATGAGCTTTCTCAAGTTCCTAAGCCTACTCTAAGGCTATCTAGGTATGCATGAGGCTACTCCAAGCCCCCCAAGGGTTTCCATTTTCTTTAAGGGCTAGTCTAAGCCCCTTGTTAGGATGTCTGATAATTATTGTAATCTTGGTCTTTATTGTAATTTTAGTCTGTTGATGTAAATTTTGATGAACATTCCTCATGTAAAAGGCACGACTATATGTTGTAACTATTCGTAAATTAATGAAAGTGTGCTTCGCGCCTGTTGTGGGAGAGACCACACAATGTGTGATTGGTGTATCTGGCTAGTTATTCTTTGGCACATTGTTTCTGTGCAAATCACTGTGCTTGGTAGTCTCTACAATATTTTGTTTGTCTCATTGTGATCCGTCATCTATTTATCAGAGTTATTGAAGATTATCATGGTTAATTTGGTGTAAAAGTTATTGTGGAAGTCACTAGATAATGCTATAAGAATCTTAATGAAAATGTGATAGAAATTTAGGCGATTCGACTCTGTACTACTCTATCTAGCAAGAATATTTGATCTTGTAGTTTTATATGAAGCAGTGCAAAATGGTGCTTGGTGTGTTCGGTGGTATTGTTGTATTCTAGAATTTTGATATGGAAGCCTAGAAAATCTATTGATATTTCCATACTATTGATTCATTGATTGTAATCCGTAGTTGCAGCTTTGGAGAAACTAAGAGACTTAGAGCAATCTAGGTCATCCCACCCAAGAACCCCAAGGTTGACCTAATCTTGTCCTTAAGTAAAGGGAAGTAGAGGGGTCAACACCGATGATCCTACTAGGGAGTGGTCTTTTGCTGACTACATGTTAGTAATATTGAGATGTGATGAAACATACCCGAAGAGTAAAAGTGATAAGAAACCCAACAAGAGAATAGTGCATTAGGTGCACCACATGGAAAAATTGAAGGTGTGATAGTACGAGATGAGAAAGGTGTCTGCAATTGTAGGGAATTAGGTAAGGCAGAATCGAGACAAAAGGAGTTTGTCAATTTCAATCTGCAAACAGTACTGAAAAATTCTTCAATAAATTTTGTTAGAATTTTAGTGTTCTGTTAGAGTTCATTAACTCTAGAGGCAATGAATGATCAGAAAAAGAAGTAAGAAAATCAGACCTTTCATGTGAAATTATGGCAAGAAATAGTTGTGGATAGTTCAAAAGTCATGGAATATCGTCTACCAAAACTAGCAAGTATCAGTGAAGGGTGGACGATACCAATAGACATGCAAATTGCTACATCTTTTGCAAGATTTTGGAGCATCAAGAAGATACTTCTATCCAGTGAACTAGAACCCCTTCACTGGTGGAATTCTAGACTTCTTGGAAAGGGAGCACAACCTGTAGGACAAGTATCCCCTCAAGTTCAGATTCTGAAGAAGTATTAGACATGATAGAATTATTTAGCCCTAGACCTATTGTTGGAAGTGGGTGTTTCTCAATAACAATAATTACATGTTTACAAGATCTTCCAACACATGAACCTTAGCATATACATATTAAGACTAAAAAAGAAGATGAGTGATAGATAGAGAGACGATAGATAGGTTTTCTAAGTGTACGGTAAGCTAGAGTGCCCACCTACACTATCTTATTTTCACTGTCAAATCACAATGTGTGAATATGATACAAACTGACAATATGATATACAATGTGTGGCTAAGAGGTATGAAGAGTGTCTATGTGAGAATATGGCGAATATGAATAGTTAAGAATTGTTTTATAGCACACTTGAATTCTGACTATCTTAAAACTAGTGAATGAACAAGTGGGGACATATGTAAACTTGTTACTAACAGTATGTTGCTAGCATGAACTCCTCCAAAAGTCTCCTAATGTAGAGCACACCTCCTCCAAGAGTGTAGCAACTCTTCCTCTAAGAGAGGATCTCCTTGTCCTTCAAGTGTAGAGTCTCCCTGAAGCTTGAGCACCTCCTTGATCACCTTGAGTGATGATGAACAAAGACCCTTGTATCTCTTATATAGCCTTCAAGATGTGACCTTGATGTATCTTGCAAAAGCAAAATCATAAAAAGCATACGATCTGCAAAAATCCATCACTGCGAAATCTGCACCGTTATGGATTTGGTTTGCCAAAAGAAACTTTGTTGTGCTGCATGATCTAGATGGGAGTTGAACCATGGTCGCTTGGATGGGAGGCACCTGCCTTAACCCACACACCCACTCACTTTATTGTAAAGTGATCTCTACAAAAGACTCCTTATGATGGCCATTGGACCAATTGGACATTGGCTGCAATAATCCCCCCTTCCATGTCATAATGGTACAAGGTTTAATAACTTGCAAAACTTCTAATATCTGCAAATATCTCTTAACTAATTTCTATTGAATCTCGAGCCAACTATGCAAGAACTACAAAGTGAATGTCTGGAAATGTATTACATAGATATATCAAGTAGCCAATTGCTTGACTATATAATGTAGCATCAAATGGTTTGAATATGCTTTCAACTATAAGGACACATTGACATGCTTGAGTTTTTGCATAGACTTGGAATCTATCATCTTAAACCTTTACAATAATTTCTCAATGTATTTCTGTTGTGTCATGTAGATACACTCATCTCTGTACTTGAAATCAATCCCAAGATAATAAATACTTAAGTCATTTACATCAAATGTATGCTTAAGTCGTCCTTTAAATAATTGAAGATATGAATCTTTGGGACCTATGATAATCAAATCACTTTGTAGTGTATCTTGAACACTAGCTGGTCCATTCTCATCTAAAGTAAGAGCTAAAATATAATGAATCTCAAAATGTTCTGCATATTTTACATGGTCTCCTTGTTGTCTCCTTGTTTGACTTCTAGTTCTTCCAGTGTATTTTTTTTATACCACTATCCTTCCAAGTTTGATATAACCACTTTGGCGTATTCCTAAAAAGTGATGGAATCCTTTTTGGTTCTTGAGTATCTCTTTCTTCTAGAACTCTAGAACCTTCTCCAACTTCTTGAGTTGGAACTTCAAGAGCTATTGATGATGGACTAGGTGTTAGTGTAGGTGATGAAATTCTCTCTTCATCTTTATCAAGTACATCTCTTAGGGCTTGAGAAGGTTCATCATCGCCCTTGTATGGTTGAATATAAGAATCCAAATTCCTTCTAAAAAATTCATAGTCATTTGGTTTTATAAAATCTGGAATCTCTTCCTTCTTATCATAAATCCAACTTTTTCAATATATGCATTGTGTGAGAGTAGGATATCACCTGTATCTTGAACATAGAATTTGTATCCTTTGCTTTCAATTGCATAACCAATAAAGACAACTTTAATGGCTTTTACATTAAGCTTACCACGATCCTTCTTCTCAAATGTGAACATAAGCTAGGGAACCAAAAACTTTGAAGTAACTCACATTGGGTTTCTTCCCATAATAAGCTTCATAAGGTGTGATGACCTTCAAAGCTTTTGTGGAAGACCTATTCAGAATGTGATTAGCTATATGTATTGCATCAAACCGAACTTGCGAGAAAGCTTTTTGGATGACATCATACTACACATCATCTCAATACGTATCCTATTCTTTTTCTCTGCAACACCATTTTGTTTTGGCATATAAGAAATAGTGAGTTGATGAGAAATACCTTTGTCTTCAAGAAAAGACTTAATGTCATCATAAGTGTTGATTAGTGCCCTGTCTCCTATGACACCACTTTCATAATCTCCATGGATACCTTCTCTTTGTATTTATTTCCTCTTATTGTACTTCACCACCTCACCACATCGAATGACAAATATGGTGATCATAACACTAGCTAATGCACAGGCTGCACTATGCAAATGTGCCCAAGAAGTGTGTTGCAACCAGTTACTGAAGTTGTTGAACTAGGTTTCGAAGAACAATAAAGGAAGGCAAAAAAAGCTATGAAATGGGCTCAAGAAAAAGCCCCAATCTTCCCTTCATCAAAACTAGTGAACGATCCTAAACCTGATGTGCCACCAAAAAGTTTACACTATGCTACAAGTTCTTTATTTTTTCCTTGAATGAGAACCCAATGGTAGGAAATTTATACGATACCTAGCCTCATGGCTCAACTTAAAAAAAACATATGCTACCATCAATGCTCAGACATACACCTCATGTAGCTTGGAAGTTAGGGCTCCAAAAATGTCTCGGATCTCAAAATCGCTTCTCCTCATAATGCCAACCTTACAATTTAGAGCACCATGGATCATTTTTGGTTACTTGAGGGTATAGTATTGAATATACCTAACACCCCTCCCCAATGTCCACCCTAGGATGAAATACTTCCTTGGTTCTATATCGAGCTTTCGAAACTATCAATGATGTTGCTCCTTCCCAAGAGCCTCGGTGAATATGTGTTCTCCATTTTCTTCACTTGGACAATAGCTTATCTTCAAGGCCCCATCCTCGATCAACTCATGCACCTAGTGATATTGAATTTCTATGTGCTTGGTACGAGCATGAAAAACAAGGCTTTTGGTGATGGCCATGCAACTTTGGTTATCACACTTGAAGTTTTTAGCTTCTAGTCCTTGTCATCCTTTGTGCCATAGGATCCTTATCAATCGTGATGATTCACATACTACAGAACATGATGCTTTTACTTTGCTTCAATAAACGCTAATGCTATAGTGAATTGATTCTTATTGATCTAAGAGATAATCCCAAACCCTAAAGAGAAGAAAATTTTCTTTTTTGGTATCACTATCTCGCGTCAAATCTAGACCATAATATCCAACCAAAGATGATCCTTCTTCATATAGAATATCAATGGTTCTTTTCACATAGCTGAGTACCCCAATACTTTCCTTACAATGACTTGGGAAAGCTTTGTTAGAAAAATTTCTTACTAATCTGAAACAATAGGAAATATATGGTCTTCTATTGCACAATCAGATGAGACTTTTGATTAATTTCCTACATCTTCCAATATGCACTAGAGGTGAAATATCTTTAACATATGATTTTTATTGACTTCCATAGATGTAGAAATTTCCTTGCAACTTCCCTTGTCTAATGCCTTCAAAATATGTCTCACGTACTTTTGTTGAGAGACGAAAAACTTCCCTTGCTCATGCCATACTAGAAGGCCTAAGCAATAATGCCTTAGTCGATCATCGTTTTTTGGTTGAAGAAGCGAAACATCATTTCGTGTAATCACAAGTTCATATGCATAGAGTACAATCACAATCATCTTCCCACCTCTATTTAGCACATACAAGTTAGCATCACAAGCACATGTTTTCAAAACTTGATGCAAGAGATACTTATCCATCTATTGCTACCATGTTGTAGGGGCTTGTTTTAGCCCATATAGTGACTTCTTTACCTTACATACCTTGTTCTCTAAATGGGGAATCTTAAACCTAGGTGGTCAAGACATATAGAGCTCCTTCTTGAGGACTCGATTAAAGAATGTTGATTTTATATCCATGTGATATATTTGCTATCTTTGATGAGAATCCACAACTAGTACCACTTGGATAATAGTCATCCTTGCCGTCGAGGAAAATGATTCACAAAAGTCAATCCCTTAGGCTTGTGAGTAGCCTTATGTAGTAGATTTTGCTTTGTACTTCACCCAAGTACCATCGGCCTTGTAATTTAGGTCGTACACCCACTTTGTACAAATGCTTTTGTGCCCATGGGATCAATTCACTAGCTCCAAAGTTCCATTCTTCATTATATTTTTGTATTCTATTTTCATGGGAATCCTCCAATCAAGATCATGGAGTGCTTCTTCCACACTTTTGGTTCCTCTAATTGTTTGGGAATGAGCCCAACCATTATTTGGGCTTAAATTAGGCTCAGCAACGATTTCTAGTAAGCAATACTCCATCCTAGAGAGATAAAAGCAAGAGCACCATAGATAACTGCACAAGAATCTCAGTTCTCTATCCCTTGAAACATTTGAGTTCAAGGCAACAAAAATTACACCCAATACACTATAGTCCTCAATCCACAGAATCGTCACAATATCAGCCATACATTCAACAATACTGCATTGTAGTAAATAGTGCATAATGGGAAAAATAATTAGTCCTCTAGTAGCGTTTACTTATAAGTGATGCAATGAAACTAAACACTATGAATGCTCTTTGCGGATGAGCGAAAAACAAAGCATACGTAGATTATCATCGTTTCCATGCGTGTACTATTGTTATCATTATTAACTACTCCATAATATAATGCACAAACATCCTTCAAAATATAACCTGCCCCACTACATCTACATATTCCCCCTCCTTTTAAATTGAAAAACTCTCTCTCTTGTTTTCACCATTCTAACTTCCTATGAACTTGTGCGATTTCCAAAAGATTCCTATACTCCATATATTCCCCTTCCTTTTACAAAAAGAACTTGATATAGTGTCTAGTTTCCATAATGCCCAACCTAGGTGCCAACACTTAGCACAACCATGTTGGGAAGAGCTACTTCACGAGTCTCTTATATCCAACCCATCGATTCCTTGTGATTGAATACTATGCTCTTTATCCAGCTTCATATCTCGTGCTAAAATAGAAACTTCTGAGTGGTGCATCACGGATGTGAGCTGAATATCAATACCATTTTATTCCACAACCTATTTTGGAGCAAAACTTGATAAAGGATATTCCATATATAATATCGTCCAAAAGATTGCTAAAGCATGGGAACTTTCTCCAACACATTGAGTCTTATTATCAGAACCAATATACATAGTTGTAAAATACATCATAGTTTGTGTTTTGTTCTCAAGTATGACAACATGCAATAGAACCAAACCATCATCAACATGACAATCATAATTTTTAGAAATCTTACTTGCTAACTAAAAAGTTTTAACTTGTGCTTGAAATGCAGTGATTTGAGCATCAAGTATATCCAATTGAAATAACTTCTCCTCATACATTTTCTCTCTAACTCCAAAAATTGCATTCTTGAAAGAATTATTTGCAAAGCATGAATTGATCCACTTACTCATATTTTTTAATTTAGTGCTAAAAGATATCCAAAGATGATGAAAAAACCTTGATTCAAAGCCTCCCTCATCTTTCCAATATCATTCCATTCCAAAACTCAACTATTAGGTTGAAGATTCTTGATATATTCTGATTTCGGTAGTGATTGTGTGTGAACACACTTAGGACCATTGGGGAACTTTTTCCTCTCTTTAGGAGGTTCTTTTTCCTAGTTTCTATACATGCTTATAACCCTAATGGGACACGTATCTTTGTATAATCACTTGGTAATACATTCAATACTGCATTGTTCTCCAAGCAATATTACACACATACACACACACACACATAGAAACATACACATTTACACACACACACACATACACACATCCACATACATTTACACACACACATACACATGCATACATGCAAATATATACACATACACACGTATATACACACATAGACACACACATACACAGATAGACACACACACACACATACACACATAGACACACATGGACACACACACATACACATACACACACATAAACACACACACATACACACAGATTTACACACACACATACACACGCATACGCACACACATACACATATAGACACACATGCATACACACACACATATACACACACATACACACTTACACACTTACACACACATACACACATCCACACACATTTACACACACACATACACATGCATACAGACATATATACACATACACGATACACATGCATACACACACATAGACAGACACATACACACATAGACACACACACATACACACATAGACACACACACATACACACATCCACACACATTTACATACACACATACACATGCATACATAGACATATATACCCATACACACGTATATACACACATAGATACACACATACACACATAGACACACACACAAACATACACACACACATACACACACACATACACACAGATTTACACACACACATACACATGTATACACACACATATATACACATACACAGGTATATACATACATAGACACACACATACACACATAGACACACACACATACACATAGACATACACACATACACACATGGACACATACACAAACATACACACACATACACATAGATTTACACACACACATACACATGCTTACACATGCACATATATACACACATACACACATAGACACACACACACACATGCACACACACATTCACACAGACACACATATACACATATTTACACACACACATACACATGCATACAGACACATATATACACATACACACATATATACACACATAGACACACACATACATACACACATAAACACACACACATATAGACATAGACACACACACACATTCACACACACATACACACACACACATAGACACATAGACACATAGACACATAGACACACATACACACATATTTATACACACACATACACACATATTTTCACACACACATACACATGCATATAGACACATATATACTGATACACACGTATATACACACATAGACACACATATACACATAGACACACACACACACATAAACACACATGGACACATACCCACACATAGAGACACACATACACATGCACATACACACACATGCACATACACACACATGCATACATACATACTTACATGCATACACACACATGCATACATATGCGTACATAATGCACATGCATATGCATACATACATGCTTACATGCATATACACATACACATCCACATACACATATACACACATACACACCTTCGCATATAAACCTACATACACATACACACACATATACATACACACATATACATACACACATATACACACACATACACACATACATACACACATGCATATACACATACGCATGTATACACACATGCACATGCATACACACATACATATATAGATAGAGACACATATTCACACATATGCATACACACATACACACTTATTAAAGCACACATACACTAAACATAAATATGCATACACACACATAGAGACACACATACATACATGTACACACACATGAATACGTAATGCACATGCATAGGCATACATACATACATACATGCATACATACATGCATACATACATGCATACACACACATACACACCCACATACACATATATACACATGCAAAGACTCACATATACACTTACATACACATACGCACGCATATATGTACTTACATATACATACATACATATAGATACACTCAGAGATACACACATACACACACTCACATATACACCTACATACACATACACACACATAGATGTACTTACATATACATACACACATATAGATACACACACATACACACATGCATATACACATATGCATGCATATACACATAGATACATATACGTATATGCACATCAGGTCACATGCTTACCTACCCACAAACATACACACATACATACACATGCAAATCATTATGTACACATGCATACACAGTGCACACATACACATGCATACACATATACATATACATACACATACATATACACACACATACATATACATGCATACATATGTACATGTACATATATTGATTTCTAACCCATTTTGTTTTATATGTACAGATATTATGGATCCTAGTAGAGAGAGAAAGGCAAAACTCACTCTCATAAAAAGTATTATGAGAGCAAGAGTTCCACATGATACCTTAGGGATCGTCATGCATGAGTACTCAGAGATGCATGATGATGACTTGGATTTTATGATCCAGATGTTTATCCAACAATCAAAGGAGGGCTCTTCTGCAGCTCCACATGCAGGAAGAGAACTATCTGCTCATAGGTATGTTTTTATTTCACAATTTTTTTAATGACATTATAACACATATTTTTATTTATTTTTATCTATATATTTTCAGGACACCTATATCACCTCCAAATCATGAGAGCATAGCACAAGTGCCTATGAGGACATGCATAGGCACCCTAGGGTTGGAGTGCGATATAGAGCCAGAGGGCAATATAGTGTATGTCGGGAATGGATTGGAGTTCAAGAGAAGAATGGGAGCATTACGCGACTCCTACCTGCACCTTGTCCACTTGCAGTGGCAGTAAGTATAAGTTTTACATATAAATTGAAATAAATATCTTATGTTTTATTTACATGATTTTTTTAATTTTTTGTAGTGAGCATGATGAGAGGGATAAAAATAAAGTACTTAGTTCACTTGAGATAGAATATGGGAATGGATGGTCGCATAAGTAGTGTCTAAAAGAGATGTGAACACTTATGGCTCATCTTCATGATAATGCACAGTATGCATTGCTTTTATTTGTTATATTTATATGTGTAACTATATATATACACACACATAATATACACATATTTACATACACACACATATATACACAAATGTACACACACATCAGGTCACATGCATACATGTTTATGTGTGTATGTATATATATGTGGATATGCCTATGTGTGTTTATGTATGTATGTATTTATATGAGAGAGAGTGAGAGAAAGGAGTGTGAGCGGAGGTACACATACACATATACACACACATACACACATACACATCCATACACACACACATACATGCACATTTACACACACACATACATGCACATTTACACATACACACACATACATGCACATTTAATCACACACATACACATGCATGTAGTTACACACATATAATAAATACACATATAGACACATACACATACTCACATACACATACACATACATAATCATATGTACATACACATAGACTCACATAATCATAAATACATACATATATACACATACACATGCATATATATATATATATATATATATATATATATATATATATATATATATATATATATATATATATATATATATATATATATATATGTGTGTGTGTGTGTGTGTGTGTGCGTATATATGTATATATATATATATATATATATATATATATATATATGTGTGTGTGTGTGTGTGTGTGTGTGTGTATGTATATATATATATATATATATCCATCCTAATTCAAAACCCTTATTTCAAAAACCCTAATTTGAAAACACTAATTTTGATATTAGGGTTTTACAAAACCTATTTTAGAAACCCTAGTTCAACCTTTTAGCCATATGGTTGAAGTATATGTACATGTTGCATCTATTCGTCCAACCACCTACTAGAGAGATGTTTCTCCTCCCAACCTTATGCCTCTATATATAGCTACTCGAATCAACAAGGATCATAATATATATAAAGATACATACACATAATGTAGATACACATTCATAAATATAAAATGATGGAGTAAATACATATGCATCACACATACATGCCTATATGCACACATGTATACATATACATGCATACATATTTACATGTACACATTTACACATATACAAATATACAAATATACATATATACACATCACATAAACATGCCTACATGCAAACATGTTTACTTATACATGCATACACAATTATAAACACACTTGCATATATTACACAAATGCATATGCTTACATATATGTGTGCATACTAACACATGTATGCATATATCACACATGCACACATATACATATACATGAAACACACATATGTGCATACTAACACATATATACATATAATACACATGAATACACACACATGCATACATACATGACAAAAAATTGCTCCTTGAAAATAAAGCTACATATAAAATTTTAGGCATACCCCCGAGCTTGATGTTCTAACTTAAAAGAACATGATTTCATCTTTCTAGTAGGATTCACTGATATTCTAGTTGAATAAAGAAGAATCTATTATCTGATATCCATTCAAATGATTCAAGTTATTATTCAATAACTAAACTAGGATTTACTATCAAATCTACTCATATGTTTTCATTATTGCCATCATTTTAGTAAGACATCAATATAGTCTCATCTTCATTATCCTTATTGATTTCATTTATTTCTTCTCATTAGGGGGAAAAATGATCCCTACATGGGCCTTGTAAGGAGATTAAGGGCCCTTGCAAAACCACTAGTACTATTTTCAAATAAAATAATACTTCACAAAAGGTGGTATTCGCATTCTCAAGATGAGCAAATTTAGGCCGTTGGATACCTCAAATCAATGGCCCATATTTACTTTGATTTAACTCTAGTGAGAGAATCTCTGACAATGCAATGATGATGGGAGGAAGCTCACAAACTTTTTTGATGCTCTCTGCACATTTCTTGGCCCTTCGATCAAAAGAAATCCAAGGGCAAATTGCACTTTGGGCTGATCACAAATCCGGAGCTGCCGTGAGCCATCGGATGAGCTTGAAATCGGATGGTGGAGGCTATAAGGTGCCTTTTGCTTTTGGGTCCTCATTTCTAGCCATTAGATCTTGTGTGCATCCATGGCTCCACATTTTAGGCGCCCAATCTTGCCTAGTTTCAAGCATATGCATCGGATCTTAAGCTCAATCCAAGGGTGGAGAATCGATAGTGCATTTTTCAAGTTGAATCCCATCTCAATGACTTTTGCTTTTCCACCTCATCCCTTGGATCATTGAACAAAATTAAGGGCTCTCATTGATTTTGAAGCATTCCAAAACCATTCACAAATCTAAAACCACTAGTTCTAGGTGGTTTTTGCATCTTTGACCACACAAAACCAAGGGAAGCCTATGCCTAGTCTATGTGATTGAGGGAGTAGACTGTGGCCACCACCATCTTCTCATTGGTCCATCACTAATCAGCCCTTGAGCTCAAAGGCCCAAGCAGGGTTCAATTTTTCCCCTAATGTATTGTTAAATCTATGTTCTCATGAATGACATCATCTATTGATGGACTAATATCAGTTTCTGGTAATACCTCTTCATCATAAGTAGAATCAGCATGCAGAGTATTATCCTCTTCATCAAGAAGATTAGTATCATTGTCATATACAATGATTCTAATTTCTCTTTTAGATGTTGATGTATCAGTATCTAATGGTGAATCATCAAGAAGACTTTCTTCGATCTCTGTAACAATAAACTATTCATACAATGACCTACCTCTAGGTTGAACATGAATGACTTGCCACCAAGGATGAGCATGAGGGTTTTTATAAAAAAATGCTTGTTCAATATGCCTAGGAAGAATATATGGTTCTCTAGTGGTTCGCATTACCTTGGAAGAATCAATTGCCCAAAACCCAGATAATTCCTTTCTCAATGTGGAATTACTACCTTTATACTCGGCTCAAAACCACTCAACCTTTAAAATGACCTATCAAAATATATAAAAACAAAAAACCATTATTAGGTGCTTAAAAAAATAATAAACTCTTCATAAGAAATATAAACTTTTTTCTACTTGTTTGAATGTACAAAATGATATTTCGTAGATAGCGAACAACACTTCCCACGTAACCAAGTTCGCCATCTATAAGGTTCGTGTCTTTTGAGCTAGCACATGATATTGGCTTGAAAGAAGCAACAATGCTGGAATCCTCTGTTTACATAAAGAATCAATAACTTTGATTCTAATATGCTATCCAAAAGCCCACATATTAGTGAACATTTGAGCCTGCAAAAGAAATTAAATAAGTAAAGAGAAACTAATATACATATCTAAAAAAACAAAATATTATTAAAATAAAATTACCTTTTGCTCACAACCTATCATTAACTCTCTCTGCTCATCTAGGATTTCTTCATTATTTGCTTTGGCTCATTGCAAACGAGTATATAGCCAATCCGTGAAAGAAGATATATTTGTAATCTCATTATTATCGAGATTACGTCTATATCTTTTGTTTTTTCATATTTTACTTCCGTGATTTTGAAGTTCTTGTTCATACTCGCTAATGAATGATTGCATGCATTCGCCATTATATGCTACAAAAGTATAAACATCATTTTTTTCTTGAAATGTAATTAAAAGTGGAACTCCCTTACCTAATAATACCTTGTTTGTTATTTTTGAAGAAGAATTGTTGGTCCCTGCATGTGGAGCTTCTTTACGAACTCTTTCAAGGTACTCACTAACATAGTACATGCAGTCCTTCAAGCATCCAACCCTTTTCCATGGATCCTTCTGGTTTCGCTCTTTTTTGTACATAACCTTTTAATATTCCCATAAACTGCTCGACCCAAAACATCCATCGAGTGTTGACAACACCTCCAATCTCTATTTCATCTACAAGATGGACTAATAAATGAACCTGAATATCAAAAAATGAAGTAGGAATCTCTTTCTCCATCAAACATAGTAGCTCTTTGCATTCACATTTCTTTTGTGGGATTGAGTTTTGTCAGTCTCTTTTGATGTAGTCCACCTATATACATCATTAAGAAAATTATAAAGAAATTAATTCAAAAATAAAAGATATCAAATATTCATATATATTAAATATAAAAGTATCATAATTACCTTATAAGCAATCCAAGATGATAGATCACATCTCATACTACTTTCGTTGTACATCCATTGATAACCAAAGGTAAAATGTGTTTCAAAAAGTTATGCCAATCATGAGTCTTTAACCCAGATAAGCTCTTATCATCCATAGTAAACATGTTTTGGAAAGATGCTCCATATCCTGTAGGAGTGCGAATCAATTGAATCTTATTGTTGATAGTCTGTATCTCTTTTGTCGTAAGTACCCAAGGAGCAGCTGCATAGTCATTTCCTGTCGACGTCTATTAAAAACTGGCGATAACTTTGGTTTTGAGTTTTGGTCCTTCAACTCATTCCTTGATGCTATGGTGTCTTTTAATCCAAAAAGTTGCTACCACGATGAATAACCAATATTCTTGAATATATGCATAGGATCAAGAAGATGACATACTTTTAATTCTAACCATATTGATATATTCTCTATGAGTCCCAATTTTCCTTTACCTCTCTTCACATTCTGATTATCTTCATCATCAATAAAGATTTTTTATTCTGAATCTATCAGAGATCCATCTTTCCATTTTTGATACCAATCCATAGGCATCATTGGTTTTGGACACTGACCTGTTTCAAGCTTTCCATTGAAATGTGTCGCTTCTCTTTTACATCTTAATGGATAATCATCAAGAAAGAATCATCGATGTCAAAGATAAGAATTTTTGTTGAGATTCTTACTATCGATTGCTCTCAACCAATCACCACAATATGGACAAGCTTTGTAACCCTTAGTAGATATTCTTGCATCATGAAAACAATAAAAATATAGTTAGATTAAGTCACATATATTTGTATGCATATTGAATAAAAAAATTACATCAATACCTGAACAAACACCATATCGTGGAAAATTGTGAGTAGTCCAAGCCACAATACCACGAACCATAATATATCTTTCATTGATGCTTTCGATACATCAATGACATTAATACCTTGCCATAACTCTCGGAGATCGTCCATGAGAGGAGCAAGATATATATATTCATATCTTTAACTTGTCTTTTTCCTAGGATTTAAAGTGAAAGCATTAAATGTTCCCTTTTAATGCTAAGATATGGTGGACGATTGTGGTTTATGACTGCCACTGGCCATGTTGAACATTTACTAGATTTCATGGAGAATGGATTAACCCCATCTAATGCAACTCCTAACTTTAGATTCTGTCGATTTGGTACAAAATCAGCCCATGTAGAATCAATATGCTGAAAAGCAACACTATCTATTGGAATTCTCATTATTCCATTAGTACTTTTATGGTCATGTACCCATGTCAAAACCTTTGATAATTTGGGCCTCTGAAACATATATCTAATCCGTGGAGCCAATGGAAAATGTCTCAATACCTTTTTTGGAATTTTACCTTCTTCATCCTTATATCGAGGAGATTGACATTTTGGACATGTCAAAGAGTCTGCATATTCACCTCTATATAAAATACAAGCGTTAGGACATGCATGTATAATCTATACCAATATTGTTGATTATCTTGTTCATTTCATCATGTGAGGTAGAAAGAATATTCTGAATTGGTAAAAAACTTTTAGATAATAACCTATAAGTTCATGAAAAAAAGACATATTAATAAAAATAAATAAATAAATATACACACACACGTGTGTGTGTATATATATATATATATATATATATATATATATATATATATATATATATATATATATATATATATATATATATATATATATATATATATATATATATATATATATATATATATATATGTATATATATATATATGCATATGTGTATGTGTATGTGGATGTGTATATACGTGTGTATGCATATACATATGTGTATGTGTATATGTATGTATGTGTGTATATGTGTTTGATATATGCATATGTATGCATGTATACATATGTGTATGTAAATGCATATATGTATGTATGTGTATGTATGTATATATGTGTATGTATGTATGTATGTATGTATGTGTATGTATGCATGTGTAGTTGTGTATATTTGATTTCGTTTTTAATTTTCTTTTTGTTGATTGTGGTTTGCAAACTTTCATATAGATATCTAGACCGCTGAATCATTTGCATGTCTCCCATTTTATAGTCAATCAATTACCTGCCTTGCTAACTAAGACTTAAATATTTGTTTACAAATATAAAGTATCACTTAGCTATGGAGGTATTACATAGTTGGGAAAATAGGAGAAGCAAATCTATCTCAAAGATTTTGAAAGATGGATGAATAGTTTTAAAGGATGGACAGACAAAAAGTGTCCATTCAATGCAAGTTCTTGTTCTTACCTTAGCTAAGGTAAAAACAAGAACTGCATTGAATGGACACTTTCTTTCTGCCCATCCTTTAAAATTATTCTTCCATCCTTCAAAATCTTCGAGATAGATTTGCTTCTCCCATTTTCCAAATGACCTAATACCTCCATAGAAAACTGATATTTAATATGTGTATGCAAAGTTCATAAAAGAGGTATTCGACCGACTAGAATAGTAGAAGGAGATGTGTTAGGAAGATTCCAAAGGTTGGGTGGACAATTCCAAAGGCTAGATGGACAAAATATCTTCATTTGATACAAGCATGTATAATTTGACCTTACTCTCATAACATGTGTATGTGTGTATATGTGTGTGTATGTTTATATGTGTGTATGCATTCATGTTTATATATGTGTATGTCTATGTATGTATGTATTTATATGTATATTTGTATGCATGTATATATATAAATAGATAGAAAATTAAAAATTATACCTTAATAGTGTCGAAACAGATACATTACTCCATCCAAAACGATTTTGAAGATTGAGAATAAGTAAGCTTGCACTTAGTCATGTCAAACAAATTCCTTCATATAAATGCTTTAGACATTCCTTGCAAAGATCTCATTTTTAGAAATATCAATGCTCTCATTGTCATTTTGATACCAATCCTCAATAAAATCTTCCATGCCATCATCTTCATCATTGTCGTACAACTCTGGTACGTTATCTTCTTTTGAGTATAGGTTTTAGAAAGAGACTTGAATGATGTGTGTGTGACTCTCCTCCCATCCATATATACCCTTTTGTACTCTAAAAAAAGCAATGGTATACCACTCAAAATAGCAATGATCTGGAATAGTCTAGTGTGAACACGTGGCCATCATGCAACACTTATTCCCATTACTACCAAAGTAGTTCCCATTACTAACAAAGTACCTTAGGGTATCCCCCGAGCTTGGGACCTTGACTAGCTGGTCCTTGTCCCTCACACACATAGACTGATCCCTATGGATCAAATAGATTAATCCTTGTGGATCAATGATCTCTGTAGATCACATGCACTGATCCTTGTGGATCAATGTCTGACACCCTCTCCCCCTTCTAAATATCATTGTCCTCAATGATCAATTAGGGGAAGTACTTGCAAACCAGAGCTTCTGATTCCCAAGTAGAGTCAGTAAGTGGTAATCCTCTCCAGGCTACTAAATACTCCTTGATGACATGATTCCTAAATCACATATGTCTCCGATCTAGTATCCTATCTAGAGAATGATTCGTGCTTTTACTTTCTTGCAAAGAAACAATACCGTCTATTAGATTATCCTCCCTAGGGACATGAAACACTGGATGAAATCTGCAATCTAGAGGAAGGTCTAATCGGTATGCAACTTCACCTAGCTTTTTAACTATCTTCTAAGGTCCACAAAACCTTGGTGGTAGCTTACTACACTTCCCTATGTAAAGTGAAGTAGATCTAGCTAGTATCTGAAGAAAGACTCTATCTCCTGCTTCTAAGGATCGGGGAGATCTTTTCCTATCAGCGTACTCTTTAGCCCTATCAGCTTCTTGCTGCATCTTGGCTTTAGCTATTTCTAATTTTTCTTCAACGTTTGCTAGGAACTCCAAAGCACTAGGACATTTCTGTGATGTACATATGGTACTGAGAGCATTGAAATTCATGCCTTAGTTCATCTCAAAAGGAAATGCAACTAGTGCCAATACTATCCCAATTTGTCTGTCATCAGACAGCTCGGTCATGTAAATTTGCCATCCCTATCTGAAACTATGGATGTTAACAATGCAATCGGAAGACATGTTGGATAAAAAACTCTACTACCTGTTGTTGGGTTGTAGGGTATGCACACATCCTCATTTGTGCATGAGAACCCTCCTTAGACCATAAGAATAACTCTTTTTGTATATATTTGAGTGTCACATGTGAACACTCTCCTAAAAGCACTTTTTAATATTTCTTCATACTATAGGATAGTATCTCTCGCCTTTATGTCCCTTCTAGAAGACTCCCCACATAAAAAACCCACGCATGCCTTTCATGGAGATTGGGTTGTTACAATTTTGATCTTAAAATATCCTAGAAGATATGACAGTTAGAGAGAGAATCACTTTTTTGACTTTTCAAAGAAGCACATGGGGAATAGAGCTTAGCCTATAAATAGAAGCTCATTTTTGTAAAGAAGGGAGCTTTTGGTCGACGTGCTCTCATGTAATATCTCTTATCAATGGAAGATGCTCTCATTTACTCCAAGAAGACTATTTACATTTACATGTATTGTGTCTTTGTGAGTGTGTGAGAGTGGTGTGTGTGTGCCTATGCATGTCTCTCCTTTGTGTGAGTAGAGTAGTTGCATTCTCTTGTATTTTCCTCATGGATTAGGATCCTTGACTCCCTATTCTCCTTGTTTTCAAGCATGTGGCAAAGCATGGGGCTATTGCCAATGGCTTGAACATGTGGGAGGTAGGGGTGGATGAGAGGAGAGTCACTCTTGAGCTTTCCTTCTTGCTTCCATGCAAGGTGGTGAGGGTTCTTGGACGTTCCTTGCTACAACCTGAACACTTTTTGGTGCCATTGCCGGGGAAGGTCGGCCTTTTAGTATTGTGCTGCAATTTTTTTTGCTCAATTGTGTAGGATTTGAGTTTTTGCTTGGTACTTTCAGATTTCCTTTGGGCCATTAGCTCCCCATTTCTTATTTTTAGTAGTATAGTTTTAGTTCATGTTGGTTGGTTGCACCAAAACACCCCCTAACCCCCCTTCTCTCTCTCCCTCTCTCATAAACACACACCTACACACACACAATGGGCATCACTATCCACCTCTGACACCTCTGATGTAATGATTTCCTTGGAAAGTGGGAAGGGTAGTGCTTCCTCTCTTTTCCTTCCCTCTCTTCATTTTTTTTGTAAAACAAAATATTGCAGTTTTTCTTTTACAATTACCCACGAGTTTTCCTTCTCCTTCATCCATAGGAGCAAAGGATTACCGTTCCCATAAAAATATACATATATATATATATATATATATATTGTTGAAGGCCTTTAATGCTTCCCTCTCTTTTGTGTATGAGCTGTAGTCTAACGCATATGGCGTGGAGGGGAAGTTAAAGCATCTTCCCTCTCCTTAGCATTTAATTAGCACGAGGGGGTAGTTGGGGGGAGTCACATCCTCTCTTTCCCTCATCATATCCCATATCCAATCGTGCGCGCATGGTGTGGAGCTCCATGTGAGCTTCCCCATTTCTATTGTGCCTCCATGGTGGGGTTGAGCTTGCTCCCCCAAACGCTCACTTCTTCATAAGGTACAGCTACCTATGTTCTGAGTAGGACTTAGCAATGTCTTCTCCTCTTCGTTCAACCTTATTAATAATGGTCCTTGCAAACTGAGATCTTCAATGGACTGCTATCCGGAGGTTCATCTGTTCGTGACTACGTTTCTGCTTCTTTGCCATAGACTGCTTCGTGTGGGCATGCTTGCGCACCTTTCCTTCGTGTATATTGAACCCCTATGGTGCTCCCCTCTAATATAATCTCACTGTTTGGTGCTCATGCCATGCATTTGCTCCCTCTCGTCCTCAACCGAGTGGCAGATGCTCGAGAGCTCTCCATCTTCATTAGCGGTACTCACTGTAACCTTGGCCACACTTTCTTTGTGATCGAATGGCGCTTCCCCTGTACCTTATTCAGCTTCTTGCTTCGAGTTTAGGGCTCTTATCCCCTTAGGTTGCACATTGATTTGTGGCTCTCGGTCTACCTCATCGACTCCCTACTCGAGTCTATGAAAAGCTACTCTTCCCAGAAATGCTATTGGTTCTCTTGCTTCACCGTGCCCTTTGGCTATGGCAGACACACGGTTCGGTCCAGCTCTCCATAAGATCCTCACTTCTTCTTTGGTGATGCTACCTCCAGGCTGCATATGCTCTCTATAACAGAAGGACTTGTGGCCTTTAGCTTTCTTTGCAAGAGGGGGCTTGTGCTTTTCCCCACATACCTACCCTTCTCAAACCTTCTTGTCGATAATTGTTCGAGGTCTACTAATCAATGACATGCTATGGCGGTTACACTTCGTTGGGGATGTACAGGTGTGTTCAACATTTTTGAAGGGGGACAAGTCCTCAAACTTCCCCAGCTTTGTATACAGGCTGGAAACCTTTGCTAAAACCTATGGGTCGATGCCCAGGTTTTTTTGCTTGTTGCCCCATGCTTGGATATGTTCAAACCTTAAATAATGTCTTTTATGTTCATGTTATTGTGTGTTGCAAGGAACCATCTACACCTATGGGTTGGTGGTATTATGCTCCTGATTTGGCGGCAATTTTATGAAAACCGTACTTCGATGAAGAGCTTTGTACGATGTTTGAATAAAGATGTTTATTGTTATGTAGGCTCTAGTGAACGGATTCTCATAATTTAGTTGCATGCAAGGCCTTTTTTCTTTTTGATGTCACCTCTCTGATTGAACCAATTGTAATTTTTCTGTCAAATTTCTTTTATGAATTCTATGGAGGTGAAGGTTGTATTGAAATGCACATGGTTGTCACTCGGGTTTCCCGATTTGAAGGTTCCACCTACACATTCAATTTCTAGTTGCTGCTAGTGATTGCTGACAAAATGCTATCAGAAGTTCAAGGCATTTGAAGGAAGTGCACATCAAACTCGAGCTTCCCACAAGGATTCTAAAAGACATCAGAACTCTTGCTTGTTGGCCACACTAATTAGTTTGCTTAACGTGCATCAAACCCAAACATCATTGGCTCGGATTTATTAAAGATCACTTGGAGATTGTTCCGACACTCAAACCTATCAAGTCTAGCTCCTGTTTTTGAACTCTAAGAAAAATGCTTATGCACATAGCTTTTGGCTAACATTGATTTAGTATGTGCATTCCCATTTGGTTGGGGAATTATGAAAAGGAGTGAGTACATGATTCCTTGTGCGTACAATTTTTTTTTCGAACCATGAATTATCCTCTCTTCTATGTGTTACTATGACTTTGTGATTATTCATGAGTTAAAGAGCTATGTGACACTATGTTTAAAACATTTTGCCTTTAAAGGTGCATAAGGCACTTTGTTTAAGTTGCCTAATCGTGGGGATTTCTTGCCCTTGATGTGTATTTTTCATATCTATCAGAGGTGCGCAGTCAAACTTGAGGGGTTTCTCTTTTTCCTATATTTCAATGGCTCTTCTTTTCTGTCTTGTTTCTATCAGAGGAGGCTTAAAGGGCAAACATTGGGGGCTGACATCAAAACCATAAGACTCTAGGAACAAAAACTGGGAAGGTGACTTAGGAGTCCTCTACATGAGACCTATCCATCCACTGACCACAAATAGGGTTCAGGCCAGCCACTATATGATTAGGCGTACTCCAGATTTGTGTTAAGGGCTTGAGCACAAAGCTACGGGAAGACACAATCTATTGTATGTGATTTAATGACTAGTTCATCTTTGAATCCTCGTGAAGTCTAATCTACACCTTATAGGGCTGCTTCTCTAGGAAAGATCTATGCTACCCATGTTCCATTCAGGAATGATGCTATTGACTCTAGGTGTTACAAGATTTTCATGGTCTCCTTTGATCAAACATGTGAAGAAGAAAACTTATAAGGTACTTTAAATGTTTGCGTGTGCTCGTTTGGACTGTCTTCACTTCTCTAGGCAGGTCTCATGGATTCATGATAGAATTTGGAGGTGGATGGTAGTATGTATTGCCTCACTTGGGGATTGAAATTATATTCCCAGCACTCAAACTTCTTTTTTGTGGCTATCTCTTGGCTATGTACAAGCCAAAATTGGATTGCTCTTAGGATATTTTACTAGATGCCAGTATACTTGATGGAAGATAATTGTACCTAAAGGGATGCATTCTGCAAAAGGAATTGAGAATTTTTTCCAGGCATCATCAAGAAGTCCAAATGCATCGTGTTCTGCTCTCCAAGATTGTGTGTTTGTTCTGCTTGATCTGTTTTCCATGATTGCCTGATATGATTTCACTTCTATATGGTCATAATTCTTGGAACTTCATTTTATAGGATTTAATGATATTGGGACCATGTGTTGATCCACTTGGTTGCTTAGTTCATTTTTGTATTTACACCTTTTTGGGCTCCCTGACTGACGAATTTGACTGTCTCTATAACTTCCATCTTGCTTAGCTTTTTATGATAGGGAGTTGCAAGTGTTAGGGAGTTGTAGGTATTTAAACATATTTCTACACTAAATACTCCATGTTGGGTCTTCACAATCAGAGCAGTTTAGGAATGGTGTTGTGTGATGAAGTTACCACTTAAAATTGGCCACATTCATTTGTATGTTTTTATGCGAGGGCCATGATGAGCATGTTGTTACTGTTACATGCTGCAATAACATGATGAGTTATTTTGCTCATATCACTCTGTGTACTGATGTTCACATGAGAAGTTATAGGCCACTGCACATTCATTAGAAGCACTACAAGAGCAATGTTTACTTATGTTTTTTGTTGTTTAGCATGTCTTGAAGTCATCTTGGTCCAAAGATTGAGTTATTGTTTTTTTTTGGTAGGGAAGTAACTCTCTAGTTTCACAAGGCTCATGTGGGACTTATTTCTCAATGCATTACAGGAGCAAGAAGATTTTCATGTAGACTTCTCACTAGTAGAACAAGTCTTGTAGCAATGGATGCTCCCTAAAGTGGAAACTACAATTGGACTAAAATGTTATTGTTTACTTCTTTAAGAAACAGTCTACTTGTTGTGTATTGTTTACTTCTTTAAGAAACAGTCTAGAGAAGGCATTTCCAGCCTTACAAAAGACTGCATAGTGGGATGCATATTGGGCTGACTGCCCCCCAAGGGGATTGTGTTGCTCAGCTTTGAGGATTGAAGATTTGCAGATTGAAGAAAAGACTGAAGACTTGCTGCTTGAAGCTTTGCAAACTGAAGAAATTGAAGATTTTGAAGAACTGAAGAGTTTCCAGATTTGACTCCAACTTGGAAAATTCAATTATGTATGATCCTCTTCTCTTAGCTTTCTCGAGGATGACAAAGTCTAGGGAGGGGAGAGTGTTGGGTTGTAGGGTATGCACACATCCTCATTTGTTCATGAGAACCCTCCTTAGACCATAAGAATAACTCTTTTTGTATATATTTGAGTGTCACATGTGAACACTCTCATAAAAGCACTTTTTAATATTGTATTACTATAGGATAGTATCTCTCACCTTTATGGCCCTTCTAGAAGACTCCCCACATAAAAAACCCACGCATGCCTTTCATGGAGACTGGGTTGTTACAATTTTGATCTTAGAATATCCTAGAAGATATGACAGTTAGAGAGAGAATCACTTTTTTGACTTTTCAAAGAAGCACATGGGGAATAGAGCTTAGCCTATAAATAGAAGCTCGTTTTTCTAAAGAAGGGAGCTTTTGGTTGACGTGCTCTCATGTAATATCTCTTATCAATGGAATATGCTCTCATTTACTCCAAGAAGACTATTTACATTTACATGTATTGTGTCTTTGTGAGTGTGTGAGAGTGGTGTGTGTGTGCCTATGCATGTCTCTCCTTTGTGTGAGTAGAGTAGTTGCATTCTCTTGTATTTTCCTCATGGACTAGGATCCTTGACTCCCTATTCTCCTTGTTTTCAAGCATGTGGCAAAGCATGGGGCTGTTGCCAATGGCTTGAACATGTGGGAGGTAGGGGTGGATGAGAGGAGATTCACTCTTGAGCTTTCCTTCTTGCTTCCATGCAAGGTGGTGAGGGTTCTTGGTTGTTCCTTGCTACAACATCAACACCTGTGGATCAAATGGACTAATCCTTGTGGATCAAATGGTTTGACCCCTCTAGATCAATGATCCATGTGGATCACATGCACTGATCCCTATGGATCAATGTCTAACACTCTAATCCCTGTGTGGAGTTTCTGTCGTCCCTTGCGTGCATATGGACTGATCCCTATGGACCAAAGTCATGATCCCTATGGATCATCAATCTATCTATCACATCTAGGATAGTATCCCACTTCCTTTGGGTCCGCGGTACCCGAGTATGAAGTCCATGGATACACTGTCCTAGTTGTGATTTGGAATCTATAAAGAATACAGAAGACGTGGAGTCTTTATCCTTTTTGCTTTGTTGACGTGACACATAAAGCTTGTTAAACATAAGTGTGGACATCTCTGGCTATCCAAGCCACTAAAATATTCTTCTAACAATCTTTATTGTCTTGTCAACACCTAGATGTCCTGCACAAGGAACATCATGGTTATCATGCATGACTTTTCTTCTCAAATAGCGGGAATCCGCTAAGCAATCCTTTCCTTTTCATCTAACTATTCCATTCTCCTATGAGAAACTGGATTATGGAATGGACTTGTTCGCTCTGCTAGGGGAAGAAACAGCTTAAACTGTCCCATCTCCTATAATAGAGTCATCATTGATGGATCGAATGTGGATCTTCCACCTGTGCTTCCTTTATCTCTTGAAGCAATGAGCTTTCTAGAAGTGTAAAGCTCATTTGATACATTATCCATAATAATGCATCATCAACTATATTCTCTTTGCTCTTCTATACAGGATTTCCATGTGAAACTCCTGTATGAGCTCATCCCAACAAGCCTGAATGCCTCGAAGATATGGCTGACTATGAAAAATACTCAAGTGTATGGTGATCTGTGTATACCTTAAAGTCTGCACCATCAAGATAGTGTTTCTAGACTTTAAGTGAATACACCACTACATACAAATCGTGTTCATGCATTGGTCAGTTGCACTATGCACTGGTCAATTTCTCACTCTCAAAAGCTATTGGCTTGCCATCTTGGCTCAAAACTGTCCGGATGGCTATGCCACAAGCATCTGTCTCTAGCTCAAAGAGGATCTGTGAATCTATCACTTTGAGTATCGGAGCTTCTGAGACAACTTGTTTCAGAGTATCAAAACTATGGTGCTTCTCTTGCTTCCATGCAAAGAAACCTTGCCTTGAAGCAGGTTCGTCATAAGCATTGCTACCGACGAATAAAAAGAGAAGAATTTCTGATAAAACCGGAACATCCTAGAAATGATTATAGCTGCCCCCCATCCTGAGAAACAAGTCAAAATAATATAACTAAAATCTTCTTAGGATCCATCTGAACCCCATCAGTAAATATTCTATCCTCAGAAGAAAAAAGTGAGTCTTCTCTGGATTAACTGAGTCTTATCATGATCTCTTACTCTAATCTGATGGTAGCCACTTATGAAATCTATTTTACTATATACAACGGCTCCACCTAGAGTGTCTAAAAGATCATTAATCCTAGACATAGGATATCTCTGTCAGAAAACAATCTTATTGAGTGCTCGATAGTCAAAGCACATCCTATAATATCCGTCTTTCTTCTTCACTAGGAGAACTGATGCTACAAAGGGTGAATAGCTGGGTCTAAGCAGCCCTTTTTTGTAATTCTTTCAAGGAAAACTCTTGGAATTCTACTCTCACTTTCGCTGAAAGTGCTGAAGCAGTCCAACTAGAGTCTCCATGACTGCATGAATCTATCATACTACATGATGAATGCATAAAATAAATAAACTTACTATCAACTTGGTAAACATTACCAATCATGTCTCTTGGAGATCTGGTTCACCACGGATCAGTAGTCACCGCCCCCCTCATGCTCAAAACTGATCACTATACTTGGTCACTATTTATGATGCACTATAAATAGAAACATCAAAATTGCTTCGCAACTTGTCTTCCATTTTGGAATTCACTTTCTTACATATAGACTTGCATTGTTGTATCATCACTCCCTATTGGAGATAACCTTGTTTTGTCTAATAAATGCAAATCATGCCTTGCTATATAACCTTGTCTTGTTGTATAATCACTCTTTACTAAGGACGTAGACTATAGCCTTGTGTTATTTATTGTTTAAACCTTGCCTTTCTGTATATCTTGGCCACTCTTGAATATCTGACCCACAAAATTACCTTGCTTGTTCGCTACAATGCTTTCCTTTTTGTGTATCTTGGCCATTCGAGAGTTCTTAACCTACAGACTTGCCTTGCTTGCTTAATAAAGATGAGTCTACTTAGGATCATTGTCCTTCACTCTAGGTAAATAGATAGATGGAATTACCGGATCTACTCATATTAAACTATTAGAGAATCAAGATAGGATTCCTTTTATAGAACTAGTAACTTTAAAGTCTATGCCTTAACTTCCAAATCTAGAAAGTTCTTACATGACTTTTCTTTTATTATTTCTATCTATGGCATCCTAATCAAACTTGATTTGCCCTTTTAACTCCACGAATCTGAATTCTAAACTTCTTGTGACATAAACTTCTTTGTTCTATACACATAGAAATGTGTACTAGAACTCATAGCTATGCAATTATAGTGATTATTTATGAACTAGATACTTAATTTATAAGGATCCTAAACTTGTGGGTATTCTTAGAGTGCTCTTCTAGGTGTTAAACTACCTTGAGACCTCTTACCTCTAAGTTTCTAACTCATGAGGCCATGGTAAAACTTACCCTGTCTCAATTTATCCTTTCTATAAAAGGGCAATTCTTTTTAGGTGAAAATTCTTATCTCTTTCCAAATGAATTGCTTTAAATATTTTCCTTTTAAAGCCTGACTTTATTCCTTTGGATCATAATGATAATTGTATTCTTTCTTGATCATAGAATCTTTGAGGATTAACTATCCTCTATTCTAGGTTCTAATGAGACATCCTAGAATTCTAAGTTGTGAACTACTAAGTTCCACATTCTAATGACCTCGATAACATTTGCCCTTGTCTGACAACCTCCCTTGGTCTTATACTGAAATCAATTTCTCCATTCAATGATATCTACTAGATATCCACAAGCTTATACTCTTCTTTGACGAGAATGCTACTAATCATTCATCTTGATCACTATATAGTTTGAATATTCTATGTATATTCAAAACAAATAAGTGGTAGCGGAAAAGAAACTATTTATAAACCTTTGCTCAATAGAACATAAAGAAATAAGAAACTTTTAGTATGTTCTATATGCTTGCATGCATATGCATACTAATTTTCTAAAAGTTTCGGCAGCATAACGACATAATTTTGAAAACTGGAAAAATTACGACAAGCAATTTCCGTGAGAATGGTGCTCGCAAGCACAATCTATCTACATATAGACCAAAAGGGGATTACACACCCTGACAAATTTTGCATTGTCGACAAGCATAATATATCTACAAGTAGACCAAAAGGGGATACACACCCTGACAAGTTTTTGTATTTTTCTCCTCGCTAACCTGCAAGAAAAAATACTTACCTTTCCCTGCAAGAAGAATACATGCACCCCACAATACGAACTCGCATCTAAACTACGCGTATAGTCTAAGTGCTATGCAAAATTGTGTGTTCTATATGCAATTTGATGCAAAAAAAGAGCAACAATGCATATAAATTGACAAGAGACTTATCTGAAGGTTCAAAAAGTAATTTGACAGTGTGTGTAGATGCTGAAGATGGTCCATACTCCATCGGTATAGCTTTCCAAATCTCTCCCGATAGGTTATGCTTCAAAACGATGCTCGAACAAGGATTATTGAAGATAAAGGAGCAAAATCCAAGTTCTCCAAATAACAAAACTGAAACCAAAGTATGGCTTGCAGACACTCTATGGAAAGTGCTCTGAGAGGGCTATCCACATCAAGAAAAAACCCTGAATTTGGAGAAGATATGTCCAAGTTATGGCTACAAAACTGGAAAAAGATGGTTAAAATTAGGTTAGGCAAGCAAAGTTGAGGGTATGATTGCTCAAAAACCAACACAACTCTCTGGAATCATTCATGAGAGCAAGCACGAGAAACTTCTAAATCCCACATGACTAGTTGAAACGGTGCAGTGCTATATATAGATCGCTCAAGCAAATCGCTTGAGGAGTTAAAGGCAAAGAGTGAAGAGAAAGATAAACAAATCTCCTTCTCTTTGTAGTTAGCTCGTCGGCAGGTGACTGCGGGCAGCGCCGGTAATCCTGGATTATCATACTCCACCTCTGCACAAGTCATCCATGATGCATATGGGCAAGGCTGGAGATGGGGAACACACTGGAGAGCTGACGCTTGAAATGCGGCCTTGAGCTACGTGCATTGGGTTCACATACGGGCATCACATGGAGCATTATAAGAGGGGGTCCTATGC